>JAFMOC010000015.1:0-45000 GCA_019802505.1 Corydoras sp. C115 | reverse complement strand
TAACTGTTATTAATGGGGCTTATTGTATTGGCTTATTATAAAAGGACAATAAATGACAAATTTCTTTTGTCATTTAGAGACTTGTTAAGCTCATACTACTCAACTTAACAGATGTGAAAAGGTTTTTGTAAGAGGTTATATCACTGTGGTAGTCCCATAGCACGATAATATAGTCAGTTACAAAAAAACCCACCATTATAGACATTTTCCAAGTTATGGGATTATTTATGGATCATCAAAGTCGGCTGGAGCAGGGATATCAACACACTTCTAGCACATCTGAGGATGCGTCATCCTCACTTCCCGTGACTAAGCTGGAGCGATACAACAGTGATCCAGAGGTTTGTGAAGTGTTTTTGTACAGGGATGGGGCATGGCCCTGTCTGAGCTCATCTTCACAATATTCTGCTCTGCACACTGAGATTGCTTTGCAGGTGGAGTCTATTTGACTGTCAATCAGCGAGAGTAGCCGTCTCATCTGTGGTTGGTTATGTCCTACATGCCCCTCCAATAGGGGACATGGTTCTCCAATTAAGGTAAAGTTTTAGTCTAAGGGTTATGGGTTAGCTCAGCTCAGAATACTGATGCGGTGAGGGGGTTGTAGTATTATTTAAACACCTCAGAGAAAGTGAAAGTGACACTGCTACAATTGAAGTCCTGGCTATTAGAGAACAGAGTAAAGGGGACGAACACAGTACTTACTGTATAACACAAACAGATGAGCTACAGTCTGTAACTACAAATTGCTTTTTTATTGTATTTGAAACTGATAGAATAGACAATAAGTGGACCAAAAAAGAGGTGTGTTCAAATGTTTGGCTGGCACTGTGTGTGTTAAACAAAATATTAAATTAAATTAAAGTAATATTACAAAACGTAAGCCACAATGATGTTTTTATATTTTAACAAACTTTTCTTAATAAGAGATTTTACACATGATATAAAAAACTCAACCAAATATATATAACGGGTGGCACGGTGGCTTAGTGCTTAGCATGTTCGCCTTTCATCGTTAGGGATTCCCGGTTCGAATACCAATCTGGGTGGAGTTTCCATGTTCTCCCTGTGTCCGCGTGGGTTTCCTCCAGGTTCTCCGGTTTCCTCCCACAGTCCAAAAACATAGATCAAGGTGAATTGAATTCTCCAAATTGCCCCATATAGAGTGTGTTTGTGTGTGTCTGTGTGAGTGAGTGTGTGTCCAGCAATAGATTGGTGCCCTGTACTGGGTGTATCTGCCTAGCACCCTAAACGTTCTTCCCTGGATGGGCATGGGGAACCCCACCACGACCCCAGGGGAGGATTAAGTGGAAGATAATGTATGAATGAATGGAAATATATATAACTAATATGTATTAGGTAAAATCCATCCATCATCTTCTACTTAATCCTTTTCTAGGGCCACAGGAGCATTCTCTATGGCCATCCAGGGCAGAACGTTTCGGGTGCTGGGCATAAACACACAAAACAGGGTGCCAATCTATCTCTGAGCACACACACACACTCACAGAGACACATGCGGAAACACACTCTATTTAGGGCAATTTCGAGCATTCAGTTTACCTTGATATTTGTTTTTGGACTGTGGGAGAAAAAACGAAGAACCCGGAGGAAACCCACGCAGTCACTGGGAGAACATGGAAAATCCACCCAGACTGGGATTCGTGCTAAGAGGTGAATTGCTAAGCACTAAGCTACCGTGTTGTTCAAAATATAAAAATAATTCCGTTTTTCACATGTACACCTAGTTTACTAATAAAAAAGGAAAAAATTGTTAACCAAGTTGCCTGTTACATACATGAACAAAT
Organism: Corydoras sp. C115; assembly: GCA_019802505.1. Classification (NCBI taxonomy): domain Eukaryota; kingdom Metazoa; phylum Chordata; class Actinopteri; order Siluriformes; family Callichthyidae; genus Corydoras; species Corydoras sp. C115. Next base: position 43,195 of record JAFMOC010000015.1, on the reverse strand, counting down.
CAAAAAGATTTGTTCCACGTTTTCCACAGCATTTGTAGACCAATGTTACTCCAACACCAAACCTCACATTTATATAGCTGTTTCTGTTTGTAAGGGGCGTATTCATCAAAACAGATTTTTTGGGCTGCAGAACAGCAGGAGGAGCAGAAATTCAAGGTGAACTCATATATAAATTATAGGTAATTGTTTAACTTAATTTTCTAATCTACCATTTAAATAATAATTAGCTTTACTTTTCACAAACTGGTTCAAATGTTTGGTTACACAAGAAAAGAATCAGATTTTCTAAAGAACTGTGATTTTTTGTGTATTATTTTTTGTTGTATGAAGCAGGAAATTTTTTTAACATTTAAGCTTTAAGTTTTTTAAAAAAACCTAGAACCTAAATTAACTCTTTAGGGCTTTTGGCATTTCTTTTAATTTACTACTTGCAAACGTTGCGCAATTCATACAGCAATGGGCTCTGCTACAATTTGCTAGAACTTTACTTAATGATTTAACTAATTAATGTCCACAAAGCAGGAGAATGCTATAAGAAATTATCAATGGCATTTTAGGAAATAATTTCTCGATTTGTAATATAACTTAAGAACATTGACAATGAGTTACATTTATGCCTTAAAATGATTGTGAAATCAAACCAAGCAAATTTTAGATTAAAAATAAGGTCAGTGTGCCCTCAAATTTGAAATGTGAAATCAAATTTATTCTTTCAAACATATCCTATGAAGCTGTGGAAATGTTACTGTAGTAGAATTTAACTAAGATAAATCTGATTAATTATAATTAATTAATAATAATTTTTATACACCCTTTATCACCATTTAGTGGAAATCAACTTAACATGACATTTTTTAATGAGCTGACCTAAGTATGCTGTTTTCCAATAATTCGATTATCAGTTTAAAGAAGAAAAATAATGACAGAAAATAGTTATTTAGTTGTTTTGTCTAGTTGTGTAAGTGTAAGTGAGCTGCCCAGCGCCCGAGACGTTCTCCCCTGGATGGGCATGGGGAACCCCACCGTGACCCTAATAGAGGAGATAAGCAGGAGATAATGAATGAATAAATGTAATGTTGTCTCCTACCTCAACCCTATGTAACACATCCATGCCCTTTTCCAGAACAATTTAGTTTTATTTTTACACTATGTGGTCCAATGCATAATTTTTTCATCGTCATGATGGCAAAAACACAATGACACACCAAATCAAGTTTGGTGTGAGGTTGATGGATTGTTTAAAATTGCTTAAATAGGACCCAATGTCTTATGGAATACAATAGAGTGTTAAGGTCGAAAGACCGGAGCGAGTTGGATTCGCTACCCGGAACGAACTCAGTCTGGAGCGGAGATGCAACAACACAGTTTATTTATAATTCCTCACAACAGTAGTGGAGCGGCGTCAGGAGGTATTCACGCTTGCGGGAAACACGGGGCGCTGAGCGGCAGTGTGACGTAGTAGCGCAGGGAGACGACGTCAGCGGCCGTGTCCCAAACCGCGGGCTCCAACAGACTGAAGTGAGGCTGGGTAGGTAGTAACAGCGGCACACGGTCTCTACACAGCACAAGACAAAAACAGTACGAGGCACAAAGAACATAGACAGCAAGTAGCGAGACGAGGCGTAGTGAGGATAGGAGCCAAAGAGGACGTGACGTGATACTAGGAACAGACAAGACCCATTGGCGACGAGAGACGGGACGGCGTGCCTAATATAGGGGACGTGATGAACACCAGGTGCACATAATGACGAGGCGTGACCCAACACACCCACACCACGTTACAACACATAACATAGCCCCCCCCTCAACGGGTGCCCCCTGGCACCCTAAGACGGTTTGCTCGGGCACCTGCGATGGAATTCCTTCACGAGGGCGGGATCCAGGATGGCAGCACGGGAGACCCAGGAGCGTTCTTCCGGTCCGTAGCCTTCCCAGTCCACCAAGTACTGGATGCCTCTGCCCCGGCGGCGGGAGTCCAGCAGACGACGAACGGTGTAAGCAGGTTGACCGTCGATGAGGCGAGGGGCAGGGGTGCTCCGGGGTGTGGGGTTGAGCGGGGATAGAGTGACCGGCTTGACGTGGGAAACGTGGAATGTGGGGTGGATACGCATGTGACGGGGCAGGCGGAGACGGATGGCTGCAGGGTTTATGATCTTGATGATAGGGAAGGGACCAATGAAACGGGGGGCCAGTTTTCGGGATTCCACTTTTAAGGGAATGTTGCGGGTGGACAGCCAGACCAACTGTCCCACCTTGTAGGCCGGGGCTTGGCGGCGACGGCGGTTGACGGAGGACAGGAGGGTGGAACGGGCTTGGCGGAGTGCAATGAGCGTGTTTTTCCACACCCGGCGGCAGCGACGGATGTGCTGGCTGACGGAGGGGACGGAAATCTCCTGCTGTTCCTCCGGGAACAGTGGAGGTTGATAGCCCAGAGCGACTTCAAAAGGGGACCTGCCGGTGGCCGAGCTGCGTGCCGTGTTGATGGCGTATTCGACCCAGGGAAGATGTTCGCTCCAGCGTTCCGGGTGCTGGGCCGACACGCAGCGTAGTGTGGTCTCCACAACCTGGTTGGTTCTCTCGGCCTGTCCATTCGACTGTGGATGCCCTCCAGAGGTTAATGACAGAGAAGTACCAAAGTATTTGAAAAAAGCTTTCCATACCTGGGAAACGAACTGCGGGCCTCGATCAGATACGATGTCCACCGGGATGCCGAAAATCCTGAAAACGTGTTCAAAGATTAGTCTGGCGGTAGCAAGGGCCGAAGGTAGTCCAGGAAGGGCCATGAGGCGCACTGATTTAGAGAACCTGTCCACTATGGTGAGTATGACCGAGTTGCCCTTAGAGTTTGGCAGCCCGGTGACGAAATCGAGGGCGATGTGGGACCAAGGGCGCCCAGGTATGGAAAGCGGCAGTAGAAGACCAGACGGTGGCTGATGAGACGCCTTGTTGCGGGCACAAACGGCACAGGCGTTGATAAACTGGCGGAGGTCGGAGGACAGGGAGGGCCACCAAAAGCGTCGCCTGATGATCTCCTCAGTACGGGACAGTCCCGGGTGGCATGCCCAGCGAGACTCATGGGCCCACTTGAGTACAGCGGGGCGGGCGGCGGGGGGAACAAACATTCGGTCCGGTGGGCCTTGTCCGGGGTCCGGTTCCTTGATGAGTTCCTTCTCCACGATTTTCAGAACCTCCCAGGAGACACCTGCAAGAACACAGCTGGACGGCAGGATATTGTCATTGCAGGTTATGGGCTCATCTGGCGAGAAGAGCCGCGACAAGGCATCCGGCTTGGCATTTCGAGAACCGGGTCGGTATGTGATAACGAAATTAAACCTACCAAAAAACAGGGCCCACCGTGCCTGCCGGGAGTTCAGTCTTCTCGCCGTTTGTATGTAAGCCAGGTTCTTGTGGTCCATCCATACCACAAATGGTTGTTCAGCCCCCTCCAGCCAGTGACGCCATTCCTCCAGAGCCAGTTTTACAGCGAGAAGCTCCCGGTTGCCTACATCATAATTCCTCTCCGTGGGGGAGAGCTTCATGGACAAGAAGGCGCATGGGTGAAGGCGGCCCTCGTCGGTGCGTTGCGAGAGCACGGCTCCAGCCCCAGTGCTGGAGGCGTCGACTTCCACGATGAACTGTTTGGCCGGGTCAGGTTGAACAAGGATGGGAGCTGAGGTGAACGAGGCCTTGAGCTGGTCCATGGCTGCTTGAGCTTCCGCCGTCCAACGGAACGGCACCTTGACGGACGTGAGGGCCGTTAGGGGGGTGGTGATGGTGCTGTAGTTCCGAATGAAACGGCGATAAAAGTTGGCGAATCCGAGGAACCGTTGTAGCTCGGTCCGGGAGGTAGGACATGGCCATTCACAGATCGCCCGTATCTTCTCTGTGTCAGGCTTGATGGCCCCGGGAGACACCACAAAGCCCAGGAAGGTGACGGACTGTTGGTGGAAACTACATTTTTCAGCCTTTACGAATAGTCTGTTCTGTAGCAGCCGGTTAAGGACCTGACGGACGTGCTGGACATGGTCCTTTAGATTACGCGAGAATATCAGGATGTCGTCGAGATAGACGAACACGAACCGGTCGAGGAAGTCCCTGAGCACGTCGTTGGCTAAGGCTTGGAACACCGCGGGGGCGTTTCTAAGACCGAACGGAACCACGCGGTATTCATAGTGGCCACTGGGAGTGTTGAAGGCCGTCTTCCACTCGTCCCCTTTACGTATACGTACTAGGTGATAGGCATTACGTAGGTCGAGCTTGGTAAAGATAGTGGCTCCCTGCAGTGACTCAAACACGGAGGATGTAAGCGGCAGAGGGTATTTGTAGGGGACTGTGATGTTATTCAGTCCCCTATAGTCAATGCAGGGCCGCAGGGTGCCGTCTTTCTTAGAAACAAAGAAAAATCCGGCCCCTACAGGGGAGGTGGAAGGACGGATCAACCCCGTAGCTAGACACTCGGTAATATACCTCTCCATTGCCTCTCTCTCAGGGCGAGATAGCGGATATAGGCGACTGGAAGGGAGAGGCGCACCGGGCAATAGATCTATCGCGCAATCATAAGACCTGTGAGGGGGAAGTTGACGGGCCCTGTCCTTGGAGAAGACCTCCCCTAGGTCATGGTAGACCTCCGGAATGGTGGAGAGATCCACCGCAGTGTGGTGGTTCCCCTCAGGTGCATTACCAGCGGGTACAGCCGCCCGAAGGCAGGAGGAGTGGCAGTGGACCCCCCACGTGAGAACCCTAGACTGGACCCAATCTAGGTGGGGATTGTGCGTCTGTAACCAGGGGAAACCTAGGATGACTGGGGTGTCTGGAGATCGAAACCGAGAAACTTAACTCTTCCCTGTGGTTGCCGTTGATGAGGAGGCAGACTGGCTGGGTACGATGAGTGATGGGGGAGAGGTGTCTGCCGTCTAAGGCAACGGTGTGGAGAGGAGAGGGCAATGGAGACAGTGGTATACCTAAACTAGAGGCGAAATCGAAGTCAACAAGATTCTCCTCTGCCCCAGAATCTATGAGGACAACGACCTGCTGGCTGTGGTTGGGCAAAAGGAAAACCGCAGGGAGGCACAGGCGACGCGATGAGGTTTTGAGGGTAGGACTCGACAGGACCCCAAACTTCACTGTCGAGTCAACCCTTTTTGGCCGGACCGGGCAATCCATGACCTGGTGGTTAGCGTTGCCACAGTAAAAGCAGCGACCTTGTTCCCTGTGGACGGAGCGCTCGTCTGGGGACAAGGTGGCCCTCCCCAACTGCATCGGTTCAGTCTCATTAGAGGTTTCGGGGGGAGACGTGAGAACCCTGGGTGCGGTAATGGAGCGGGCGGTGTCGCGGAGTGACCGCTCACGGCGCCGCTCATTAATGCGGCCGTCGAGGCGTATGGCGAGGTCGATAAGTCCCTGGAGAGTTTGAGGGCGGTCACGGGTGGCTAGTTCGTCGCGGACGCGATCATTGAGAGCGTGCCTGAACACCCCGCGCAGCGAACGCTCGCACCACCCCGATTCCGCCGCGAGGATCTGGAACTCGACCACGAACTCCGCTACCGAACGCGTACCCTGACGAACCGAAAGTAAGCGGCTATCCACGTCATCCGAGAAGTCAGGACGGTCAAATACCCCACGAAAACGTTCAATAAACGAGGCATACGTGGACGAGAGCGGAGACGCGCCCCCCTGTGTGGCTTCGGCCCACTTCAGCGCGCGACCGCGTAGTAGACCAATAATAAACGAGATCTTGAACGCGTCGGAGGGGAAACAGGAGGGCCGAATACCGAAATAAAGTTCACACTGAAAGAGGAACCCTCGGCTGCAAATCCCCGTCGTACGGGTCGGGGTGCACCGCGGCTCCGTCGGGACGCGGGGACGATAACGTGGGCGAGATCGGAACTTGGAGCGAGGAGCCAGCAGTAGCGGGCGCGCTAGCGGGATCAGGAGCGGGGAGACGCATGGCCGGTAGAGACGAGACCAAAGAACTGACCTGGAGCGATAGGTTGCTAACTAAGTCAGCGAGTTGTTCCTGACGGTTGAAGAGGATGTCGAGGCGTGAATCCGGGATGGTTTGTTGTCGGGCAGATGGTAATGGCGCCGACTCCGCCTCCGAGGTGAGTTGTCCCGAGGAATCCATATGGCCAATGGGTAATGTTATGGTCAAAAGACCGGCGCGGGTTGGATTTTCTACCCGGAACGAACTCAGTCTGGAGCGGAGGTACAACAACACAGTTTATTGAATAGTCCTCACAACAGTTGTGGAGCGGCGTAAGCATGCGGGGAATCACGGGGCGCTGAGCGGGCGGCGTGACGTAGTAGCGCAGGGTGACGACGTCAGCGGCCGTGTTCCAAATCGCGGGCTCCAACAGACTGAAGTGAGGCTTGGCAGATCGTAGCAGCGAGACACGGTCTGTACACACAACACAAACAGGACCAGTACAAGGCAATACAACATACAAGGAACAGTAGCGAGACGGGGCGTAACGTGGAGGAGCCAAAGAGGACGTGACGTGACAGTAGGAACACAAGACCCATTGGCGACTAAAGACGGGACAGCGTGCCTAATATAGGGGACGTGATGAACACCAGGTGCACATAATGACGAGGCGTGACCCAACACACCCACACCACGTGACAACACATAACATAGAGATTATGTGAAAGATACAGTTTTACTGATTCCTTTAAGTTGTTTTACCTAGGAGCCTCTGTCAGGTATACTTTTTTGTAAGTTTAAGAAAAAAAAACAACTTTTAAATAAAATATAATCAAATATGAACTTACATAATTTATTATGATTGATTTGACTTCAGTACATTTACCAAGATTCCATTATTTTAAATCGAATAACTTCTGCTAAACTCATAATTAGGGCTCTTAATCCTTGATTAGTTAAATTGTGTAATCAAAACTCCTTTATGTTGCTTGTATAATAGTTTTATAATGTACATGCAAAAATATTTTATTTCAGCCAAATATAGAAATAGGGCGGCAAATATAGAAATATATTATAAAATATATAAATAGGATAAATTTTATATTATAAAATATACAAATATAGAAATAGGGCTTATTGGTTAGCACGTTCGCCTCTCAGCACTAGGGATTCCCGGTTCGAATCCCCATCTGGGTGAAGTTTCCATGTTCTCCCCGTGTCCGCGTGGGTTTCCTCCGGGTTCTCCAGTTTCCTCCCACAGTCCAAAAACATGGTTCAAGTCAATTTAGTTCTCCAAATTGCCCCATATAGTGTGTGTATGTGTGCGTGTCTGTGTGAGTGTGTGCCCAGTGATGGATTGGCACCCTGTCCTGGGTGTATCTGCCCAGCATCCGAAACGTTCTTCCCTGGATGGGCATGGGGAAGCCCACCGCGACCCTAATATAGGAAGATAATGAATGAATGAAAATATAGAAATAGAAATAAGAAATATAAATTATTTAAATTAGTTTTAAACAGTGATTTATCTGGTGTATACATGACTACTTTAATACAATAGCATGTCGTTTAACACCTGCTGCTTAACTTGAGTTATTCATTCATTCATTCATCTCCCGCTCTATCCTCTATTAGGGTCGCGGTGGGGTTCCCCATGCCCATCCAGGGGAGAACATCCCGGGCGCTGGGTAGATAGACCCAGGACAGGGCGCCAATCCATCGCTGGGCACACACTCACACACACAGACACACTCTATATGGGGCAATTTTGAGAATTCAATTGACTTGATCCATGTTTTTGGATTGTGGGAGGAAATCGGAGAACCCGGAGGAAACCCACGCAGACATGGGGAGAACATGGAAACTCCACCCAGATGGGGATTCGAACCAGGAATCCCTAGCGCTGAGAGGCGAACCAGTAAGCCACCGTGCCGCCCCACTTGAGTTATTGTGCAGTTAATTCTATGTTCATACCAGTGTGTGTCTTGCACAGTAATACATTGCTGTGTCCTGCTCAGTTACATTAATCAGCTTCATATAGACCATGTTTTTAGAATTATCTCGAGTGATTTCCAGATGATTTTTTACATTTTTAGCATATACAGTTTTACTGGCATCATACCAGATAACACCAAGCCACTCCAGTGCTTTTCCAGGCTGTTGTCTGATCCAGTTCATGCCATAACCCCCAAAGTTAAATCCAGATCCTTTACAAGAAAGGTTCAGAATTTCCTTAGGTTTTTTCGTTATTGTTGTTTCTAATGACGCCATACTTTCACCCTTTACACCTGTTGAGAATAATCAAAAACAAAGTTAATTATTTTGTAACATTACTGCTCATTCATAAACACTGTATACACAGAAGGGCTAAGATGTTTGATTTGAGAACTTACTTGTGAGAATGAGACATACAATGAATAAGGAGAGCATGATGATATTCATGGTTGATGAAACTCACACAGTGCAGTAGCTTTTAAATACTGCACTGGCTCAGAACCTATGAAATTTACATTGGGATGTCATTATGAATAGAAACAGGTGGATCGTGGTGATTAAAGATAAAGAAGCTTGACATTTCCTTCATGCAAATTGTCTAGAAAAAATTCATTCATCTTTTTTTTTTATTGCAAGATTCATTTAAGATTTAATTAATAAAGGCATATATTAAACAAAAACCTGTGTATAACTGAAAAAAATCTTTGTAACATTAAAATTTGTAACATTAAAACTCCAATATTTACAAAATTATTTATACTCACATATTTATAATAGAAATAACATTTGTTATTATATGAATTAATTTACATGACAAATACATTTTCATGCCATGTAAATGTATCTGGCTTAATTGCTTATTTAAAATTTATAATGAAAATATTATTGAAGTAATTTTCTTTGGGGGCATTTCTAATGGTACATTCAAACTTAATGAAGATGACAGTAAACTCAAAATTTAGATTCATAAAGTGTCAACATCCTTAAGCAGGATTGCATAAATATGCATAGATTTATGACACTTGGGTGGATCACTCCCAAGTGCAAGATAGGAGTCATCCATTGGCTGAAAATGTCTAACATGTGCTTCCCACTGCTTATTCTGAGCAGTTACAGTGGATGGGTGCTTCCTTTTTGTTTCTTGTTTTGGTTGATGCAGTTGTTTGATGACCAGGGACCTATTCCATGAAGCAGACATATAAAAGCTATGCTTATTTGAGTAAGCCTGCCTTGATTTAGCCAGTTCACTAACAGATACACCTACATCTAGTTCGGTTCCACTAACAAAATCCAGATACAAACTGTTCCCACTAATTCATGTCAGGCTTTTGTAATCGATGCTCATGCATGTGTACTCAGTAATCATTATTCAAAAAGTTGGAAATCAACTGTTTGCTACTATGTTGGTTGGAAAAGAGTGAATTTTGTAGAAATCCTAGAAACAGAAAACAATCATTTAATAATTTAATGCTTTCCAATCCACTCATGGCAGGGGAAAAAAAGGAATGTAGGCTACATAATCAAGTGGCTGGTCACGCAGTGTATATATTTACTGGGTTTTGTTTTTACACCCAATTGTCCATTCAAGTTTAGAGAACTGACTGGAAGGATAATGGGTATAAATTCTACAATTATAGATTACATTTTTACATTTGGTCATTTATTGGACGCTTTTATCCAAAGCGACTTACAAAGTGAGCACAGGGTTCATCACAACACTCTTGGAGCAATGTGGGTTAAGGGCCTTGCTCAAGGACCCACATTGGTAACTTCAGTGGACCTGGGATTTGAACCGCCAACCTTCAGATTTATAACCCAACACCCTAACCACTGAACTACCCCGCCCACCTTTTTTTTTTAGATTGTAGTCAAATACAAATCTCTGCATAATTTATTACCCCATTTTACTGTTTTTTTTTAATTTTCAGAACCCATAAACCAGTTACTGCTTGAATGTCTATTATAGAATTATAATATTAGCTGATAAAGGATTAGGACGTTAGGGTCTCCTACCCCTCTTATGGTGTTACTTTAATTTGTAACGACGTTGGGGCTTATGCTTCGTAACAGGACAGAATTATATCCTTGATGTTAATTGACTTTACGTCATACTTTCATGAATAAATTTTTCCTTAAAATCCATAGACGTTTGTTTTTATATGAATGCTTGTGTAGTTTTTGTATGTGTCTGTAGTCAATTGTGTAAGTGTGAGTCTCTGGCACAGTAATAAACAGCTGTGTCCTCAGCTTTTGGGTTTTTTATCATCAGGTACAGGATGTTCTTTTCGGTGTTTTTTGTTATGGAGAATTGACCCTGCGAAATAAGTGCTAGTACCCGTATTGATATACCCAATCCATTCCAGTCCTCTTCCAGGTTTCTGCCGAATCCATTGCATCCAGTAGCTGCCCATGGAGAATCCAGACACAGTACAGGAGATTGTAACTGATTCTCCAGGTTTCTGAATCACAGAATCTGATGAGGTCAGGGACTGTCCATTAGAATCTGCAAAATAGAAAAAAAAACTGATTTAAGCATAATATAATTGTCAGAAGAGCAAAAATAGTTAGATATGTTGCCTATACGTACATGAACAAATGAGGAAAAATAAAATACTGTTGATTAAAACCATTCTGCACAAGTTTTACAAAGCGAAAAAGAACAACCACAACACCAAACTTCACATTTATATCCATGTTTCTGCTTAAAGGGGGTGTGTTCCTAAAAACAGTTTTTAAATAGGCCTACCCTGATTTAGCTGTATAAGCGCAGGAGGAGCACAAAGTCAACACCCAGTGTTTCAAATAAAACACATTATTAACAATTAAGAGTGTTCACAAGTGTTCCAATTTTTTTTTATTTAATCAGCTCACCACTGTCCTTAGCTGTTCAATTTTGCATTTAGTCCTTACAGATGTCTTGTTAAACCAAGTGTTTTTTTTTATTTGTTTTTATTATTTTTTTTAGTAAATGCAGTCATGTTTAATTTCTCCACTATTCATAATGAATCTTTTTTTTCTAAACTCAATTTTATCACAAATCTGCCATTGAGGAGGCACTTCTCTTAAATAAGAAAAAACTTTAAATCTAATTTACCATGTTTTACTGTGAACACTTAAAATACAAGAGCTCTGCTTTGGTAAACCAACACTTTTGCTTTCAGGATAAAAACAATAGGGGAGACACATCACGTCATCTGATTTCATGTTTAAAAGATGATTAAAACATGAGAAATACATATTATATTTTATTTAATTGCTTTAAATAATACTAAATTTATTTATTTTTTGCAGTAAAAATTTGTTCAGTAGTAGACCAGGGCCCGTATTTATCAAACTTCTTAGCGTGGAATTTTGGACTTAAGTGCTGAAAAATTCTTAGATTTGCTCCTAATCACAGAGTTAAGTGTAAGTGCCATTTATCAAAACTCTGAAGTCTAAGAATCACTCTTACTCTCCCGAAAAGTTAAGACTGCTCCAGAGGTCTCTTAAGTTGTTGAGAGTCGCCATAGGGGGGCAGAGATGGCACTGAGAAGACAGAGACGCGTGCGAACCTTCCAAGAGCGGAAAAATGTCTTTGAAATGTTTGATGACTTTCAGTTAATTAAACGATATAGACTGGACAGAGCAGGAATTATATTTGTCACTGACTTAGTGAGAGATGTCATCTCACCATCAACTACACGCAGCAACGCCATCCCAGCTGAATTAAAAGTAGTGCTGATGCTTCGGTTTCTTGCTACAGGAAAAATGCAGCAGTGTAGTGCTAATGATTTGGGACCATCCCAACCAACAATTAGCCGAGTTGTCATGCAATCAATTATGGCACTTACAGCGCAACACATTGTCATGCGTTTTATTGACTTTCCAACAACACCCCGTGTCATCCAACAGAAGCAAACCCAGTTTATGCAGATAGCTGGATTCCCAGGAGTTGTAGGTGCAATTGATGGCACTCACATAAAGATCATTGCTCCCAGCATTAATGAGGATGTTTATGTGAACAGAAAGAGGTACCACAGCATCAACACTCAAGTTGTGTTTGATGCAGAATACAACATTTTAGATGTTGTACCCAAATGGCCAGGGTCAACCCATGACGCTCGGATTTTCACTGAAAGCGGCCTGAACAAACTCTTTGAAACAGGACTTGTGCCACCCGGATGTCATCTTTTAGGTGATAAAGGATATCCCTTACGCAGGTGGCTGCTCACACCGTTTTCCAGAACAGTGACGGAAGCCCAAATCAACTACAATAGGTATGTCTACTATGTTATCCATATGTATTTTGTTTTGTATAATCCAAATTTTATAGCGTGAAAACATCTCACAGGGCACACCGTTCTACACGAAGTGTGGTAGAAAGAGGGATTGGCCAGTGGAAGCGCAGATTCCACATTTTACATTCTGAAATTCGGTACACTCCGGAAAAAGTGTGCCGAATCATAATGGCATGTGCAATTCTGCATAATATTTGTAAGAAGCGCAACATCCCTTCCCCCCCCCCAGCACTGGAGAACCGTGATGACGGTGATGAAGATGAAGATGAGAGCACCCCTGCCAGCACACGTGATGCGACAGGCCACAGACAACACTTTGCAATCCTTCATTTTAGGTACAGATGTCAATTTTATGTATAAATGTGCACAATAATTAGGCATCAAGATAAGCATGGCTTTACATGTTTATTGTTGTTCCTTTCATTTTTTTAGCACTCTTGACTATAATATTCATACTGCAATTTCAATACTTTAATTTGTAGCTTTAACTTTTGCCTTTTCAGTTCCTGTATGCCATTCGGGAGTGAGTCCTCTTCCAGACCTCCTTCAGACGCCCACTCTTCCTCCAGCCAGTCATGACTTGAGGTGTTTGGAAGCTCGGTCAAAAACGGAGGAGCAGATGGAGAATCAGTGCTCAAGCCAGCAGGGTCCATAGCACGATCAGCTTCTTCATTACTGACGATGCAATAAATTTGAATTGATAATTAACATCACAGTGTTTGTGTGAAAATGTAAATAAATGATTTTTTAAAACTTGCCTTTGAGATAGGTTTTTAAATTTCAATAATGCTGGATCCTGACCCCCGTCCACACCACAAATCACTGCATTGCCTTCCCCAAGGATACGCTGTACCACTTCACAAACTGCGCTAAGAGGCTTTCCCGGTGGTCCACCGCCTGAATGTGATTCAGTTAGAATGTATACAGTCTCCAAAATAAATCAGAGAAAATATATGAATAACAAAAGAAAGAATGGCAATTTATACATACCAGTGCGTGTCATATATGACTTATAGGCGGATATTTCTGTGCGGCTTTTTGACAGAATATTATACCATTTCTTTTCACAGTCAGATGGTGAGCGAATGCAGGCAACATGAGATGCAGTCATAAGTCGTGAGATGTCCTCCCAAGCAATTTTTTTGTCCGCACTATTTAGTGTGGGACCGAACTTCCCTTTTATAATATTTTTTCGTTCTTCTATTAACTCTACAAGTGTAAGTGTTTCCTCCACTCTCCAGTTTGGTTTCCTTTTAGAATCCATGGCTTTAGTGATCACAGCATCAATGAAAGCTTTTAATTGATGAAAGCACGTGACAAATTGTTTAATCAGCCTAGCACCTGTTTAAATTTGTCAGCAACAAATACATGATTGCAACAACATGAAGACTTGTTTTTATTCAGATTATTTATTAACAACATGAATACAGTGTTTTATTTAAGACTTTCTTCACAAAAATAAAAAATTGCACCATTCTTAATTAAAATGAAAGTATTTCAACTTTTTTAAAACTTTGATCCTCACATTTCTCAGGAAATAATCTTAAACTTGAAATCCGATGCAGTGTTTGGTTCTTGCCGGGGGTTTGGAAATGACGTCATCCCAGAAGTAGCTTTGCGGCACTGACAGGTGTCGTAAATTAGCTCTTAGACTGACACTTGAGAATTACTCCAACACTTCGCTTAAAGTGAGTCTGAGAGGCTTAATAAATCATTTTTAGTCTCAGCTTTTAACTAAGAATAATTTTCGATTTAAGTCCATTCTTAGCAGCATTCTTAGGAGCAATTGTAAGAAGTTTGATAAATACGGGCCCAGGGCCCGTATTTATCAAACTTCTTAGCGTGGAATTTTGGACTTAAGTGCTTAAAAATTTTTAGATTTGCTCCTAATCACAGAGTTAAGTGTAAGTGCCAGTTATCAAAACTCTGAAGTCTAAGAATCACTCTTACTCTCCCGAAAAGTTAAGACTGCTCCAGAGGGCTCTTAAGTTGTTGAGAGTCGCCATAGGGGGGCAGAGATGGCACTGAGAAGACAGAGACACGTGCGAACCTTCCGAGAGCGGAAAAATGTCTTTGAAATGTTTGATGACTTTCAGTTAATTAAACGATATAGACTGGACAGAGCAGGAATTATATTTGTCACTGACTTGACTTTGTGAGAGATGTCATCTCACCATCAACTACACGCAGCAACGCCATCCCAGCTGAATTAAAAGTAGTGCTGATGCTTCGTTTTCTTGCTACAGGAAATATGCAGCAGTGTAGTGCTGATGATTTGGGACCATCCCAACCAACAATTAGCCGAGTTGTCATGCAAACACTTATGGCACTTACAGCGCAACACATTGCCATGCGTTTTATTGACTTTCCAACAACACCCCGTGTCATCCAACAGAAGCAAACCCAGTTTATGCAGATAGCTGGATTCCCAGGAGTTGTAGCTGCAATTGATGGCACTCACATAAAGATCATTGCTCCCAGCATTAATGAGGATGTTTATGTGAACAGAAAGAGGTACCACAGCATCAACACTCAAGTTGTGTTTGATGCAGAATACAACATTTTAGATGTTGTACCCAAATGGCCAAGGTCAACCCATGACGCTCAGATTTTCACTGAAAGCGGCCTGAACAAACTCTTTGAAACAGGACTTGTGCCACCCGGATGTCATCTTTTAGGTGATAAAGGATATCCCTTACGCAGGTGGCTGCTCACACCGTTTTCCAGAACAGTGACGGAAGCCCAAATCAACTACAATAGGTATGTCTACTATGTTATCCATATGTATTTTGTTTTTGTATAATCCTAATTTAGGCTATAGCTAATTAATTTTCGTGAAAACATCTCACAGGGCACACTGTTCTAAGTGTGGTAGAAAGAGGGATTGGCCAGTGGAAGCGCAGATTCCACATTTTACATTCTGAAATTCGGTACACTCCAGAAAAAGTGTGCCGGATCATAATGGCATGTGCAATTCTGCGTAATATTTGTAAGAAGCGCAACATCCCTTCCCCCCCCCCCAACACTGGAGAACCGTGATGACGAAGATGGAGATGAGAGCACCCCTGCCAGCACACGTGATGCGACAGGCCACAGACAACACTTTGCAATCCTTCATTTTAGGTACAGATGTCAATTTTATGTATAAATGTGCACAATTATTAGGCATCAAGATAAGCATGGCTTTACATGTTTATTGTTGTTCCTTTCGTTTTTTTAGCGCTTGACTATAATATTCATACTGCAATTTCAATACTTTAATTCGTAGCTTTAACTTTTGCCTTTTCAGTTCCTGTATGTCATTCGGGAGTGAGTCCTCTACCAGACCTCCTTCAGACGCCCACTCTTCCTCCAGCCAGTCATGACTTGAGGTGTTTGGAAGCTCGGTCAAAAACGGAGGAGCAGATGGAGAATCAGTGCTCAAGCCAGCAGGGTCCATAGCACGATCAGCTTCTTCATTACTGACGATGCCATAAATTTGAATTGATAATTAACATCACAGTGTTTGTGTGAAAATGTTAATAAATTATTTTTTAAAACTTGCCTTTGAGATTAAAATTTCAATTATGCTGGATCCTGACCCCTGTCCACACCACAAATCACTGCATTGGCTTCCCCAAGGATACGCTGTACCACTACACAAACTGCGCTAAGAGACTTTCCCGGTGGTCCACCGCCTGAATGTGATTCAGTTAGAATGTATACAGTCTCCAAAATAAATCAGAGAAAATATATGAATAACAAAAGAAAGAATGGAAATTTATACATACCAGTGCATGTCATATATGTACGGTAGGCGGATATTTCTGTGCGGCTTTTTGACAGAATATTATACCATTTCTTTTCACAGTCAGATGGTGAGCGAATGCAGGTAACATGAGATGCAGTCATAAGTCGTGAGATGTCCTCCCAAGCATTTTTTTGTCCGCACTAGTTAGTGTGGGACCGAACTTCCCTTTTATAATATTTTTTCATTATTCTATTAACTCTACAAGTGTAAGTGTTTCCTCCACTCTCCAGTCCGGTTTCCTTTTAGAATCCATGGCTTTAGTGATCACAGCATCAATGAAAGCTTTTAATTGATGAAAAGCATGTGACAAATTGTTTAATCAGCCTAGCACCTGTTTAAATTTGTCAGCAACAAATACATGATTGCAACAACATGAAGACTTGTTTTTATTCAGATTATTTATTAACAACATGAATACAGTGTTTTATTTAAGACATTCTTCACAAAAATAAAAATTGCACCATTCTTAATTAAAATGTGAAAGTATTTCAACTTTTTTAAAACTTTGATCTTCACATTTCTCAGGAAATAATCTTAAACTTGAAATCTGATGCAGTGATTGGTTCTTGCCGGGTGTTTGGAAATGACGTCATCCCAGAATTAGCTTTGCGGCACTGACAGGTATCATAAATTAGCTCTTAGACTGACACTTGAGAATTACTCCAACACTTCGCTTAAAGTGAGTCTGAGAGGCTTAATAAACCATTTTTAGTCTCAGCTTTTAACTAAGAATAATTTTCGATTTAAGTCCATTCTTAGCAGCATTCTTAGGAGCAATTGTAAGAAGTTTGATAAATACGGGCCCAGTTTGACAGTTCGAGTCATGTACACAGTAAATAAAAGTGAAAATTTAATCCAATTTAAGACACATGCATTGTTATTAACTTATCTAATTAAGCTTGTATTCTACATCAGTTATTGATTGAATGAAATTCAGATGACTACAAGATGGACCAATATCTAAAAGACATGCAGTTTGTTTTGCAATAATTATTCAAAAGCATTAAACTATTGTATTTTATTTTTTGTTATGCTTTCAAAACTTTGGAGACTATTTTTACCATGTTTACAATTATATTGCTGAAATATGTTTGAAGATGCAATTTTACAACTTTATAAGGACTCTATTTCACTAAACCTTTGATGATTATAGTCTCCTGTAAACAACTTCCTAGAATTCTGATCAAATAAGTAATTGGAAAAGAAATCAGGAAACAAAAATGAGGACACAGTATAAAGGCATAACTTATATAACTTATAATATATAGTTAACAGAAGCTGAGGTCTGGTAGACCAAGAAACCTTTTCAACAGTAAGGTTGTTAAAAAGGAAAATCAAACTTCTGAATGCAATGAAAATCCTGAATGAAAAAGCTTTAGACTATCTTATATAGCAGTAATATAGAGCCACCTACAGGCAAGGTCACAATGTTTGATACAACAGCCTGTTGTATCAAAACCCATAACAGTAAAACCCAAAACCCATAACCCATAACAACTTTTTTGTTACTCCAAAAATCTGTAAATATGTCTTAATTCACATTTTCATATTTTGTTATTTCATGATTTTCTTTACAATGTATTTGTAAATTGCAAAGACATTTTAATATTTTGAAAAGTAACATCCAAAATAAATAAAAAGGCAAAAGGTATTGGTCACAACACTGAATGAATGGACATAATTACATTTAGATTATTATGTTGGCTAGCGGGCAGCACGGTGGCTTAGTTGTTAGCACGTTCGCCTCTCAGCACTAGGGATTCCCGGTTCGAATCCCAATCTGTGTGTAGTTTCCATGTTCTCCCTGTGTCCGCGTGGGTTTCCTCGGGGTTCTCCGGTTTCCTCCCACAGTCCAAAAACATGGATCAAGTCAATTGAATTTTCCAAAAATTGCCCCATATAGAGTATGTATGTGAGTGAGTGTGTGCCCAGCGATGGATTGGGGCCCTGTCCTGGGTCTATCTGCCCAGCGCCAGAAATGTTGTCCCCTGGATGGGCATGGGGAACCCCACCGCGACCCTACTCGATAAAGCGGAAGATAATGGATGGGATGGATGTTGGCTAGCAACTTATAGGTTACTCATGCTTGTCTAATTATTCTGGCTATTGTTTATATGATGATAGTTTTCAATTTTAGATACAGCAAAGCATTACTGAGAATTGTTTTACATTGAAGTATACCAACAATAAAACTATTTAAACATTATGTGTGTGTGTGTGTGTGTGTGTGTGTGTGTGTGTGTGTGTGTGTGTGTGTGTGTGTGTGTGTGTATAAAATAACTAATTAATTTTAGGTGGCATGATGTTGTTAACATATGGGGATCAATAATAAGCCATAGTCAACATACAGATGTTGAAAATACAACTGTATGTTTGTGTTCTACACTCTTTACTTACTTTAGTCCTCTTTACTCTGTTCTCTAATGGTCAGGACCCCAATAGTAGCACCACAGGTCTGGTATTATTTGGTTGCCACATTATTCCTATCCCAAAAGTGTCACTCATTCATTATCTTCCGCTTTATCCTATATTAGGGCTGTGGGGGGGTTCACCATGCCCATCCAGGGGAGAACGTTTCGGGCGCTGAGCCACGCACACAAACACACTCTATATGGGGCAATTTGGAGAACTGAATTGACTTGATCCATGTTTTTGAACTGTGGGAGGAAACCGGAGAACCCGGAGGAAACCCACGCGGACACGGGGAGAACATGGAAACTCCACCCAGATGGGGATTCGAACCGGGAATCCCTAGTGCTGTGAGGCGAACGTGCTAACCACTAAGCCACCGTGCCGCCCCAAAAGTGTCACTGAGGTGGAAAAATGAAACTACAGCAGATCTGCTGCACTAAACCCCCCACATTAGTGTCCCTCCAGAACTGACACTAAACAATACACCACCAAAAATATACATGTACTGTAGTACCCAATCAAGAGGGCTTCTTAAATTGGCATTTCAGTATCACACACACTATTGATGGTGGAACAGAAAAACTATACATGTTCTGTACCATTTTGGGGCGGTTTCCCAGACAGAGATTAAGCCTAGTCATAGACTAAAATGGCCTTTTAACTAAGAGAAATCTGCTTTCTCAGTCATGGCTTAAAATAGTCCTGCATTTAGTCTAATTCTGAATTAACTAATCTGATTTCTTGACAGAAGATTAGTGCTAATGCAGTATTAAATTGAGGCTTAAATAAAACCTGACAGGGGGTAGGTTTAACTTCAGATTAATCTTGTTTGTCAAACAAGACACATGGATTACTTGGACTATGCCAATGAAGACCAAAGAGTACCACCAGCTAGATATGTTCTTGATGACAAAAGTGACCCATTTCACTATTTTGATGAAATTAGTTTTCGAGATCGTTTCAGAATGTATAAAAACGATGCCATGGAGATTATTTCACAATTGAAACTCAAGCTTTCCTCTGTGACTCAGCGAGGACGGCCTTTACCAGTTTGTCTCCAAGTGCTCATGACTTTGAGGTTCCTGGCATGTGGTACCTTTCATCGAGAAACTGGGGATTTATTTGGTGTCAGTGAACCAACAGTATGTAAAGTTATTCACAGAGTATGCAGAGCCATTTGTGAACTAAGAGGACAGTACATAAGCTTCCCTGATGCTACAACCCAAGTGAACTACAAAGTAAGTTTCTATGAATATGGGCACATTCCAGGAGTCATAGGCTGCATAGATGGAACCCATATTCCAATAAAATGCCCATCTACTCCAGATGCTGAGGAATACAGGAACCATAAAAATTGTTTTTTCCATAAATGTCCAAGGTGTATGCACTCCCCAGTTACAGTTTTCAAACATTGTTGCACATTGGAAAGGTGTTACTCATGATTCCCGTATTTTTTTAACTCATCTCTGTATGCTCAATTTGAAAGAGGAGAGCACAACGGAATATTGCTTGGGGACAGTGGGTATGCCCAAAATTATTTTTTGTTTACACCATACTTGCATCCAACAACAGCTGAGCAGTGGCGCTACAACCAGGCTCATATGCGCACGAGGGGTCTAGTAGAGCGCATGTTTGGCATTTGGAAGAGTCGTTTTCAGTGCCTTCGAAAAACACTCAGGTTCAAGCCAAGAAGATGCTGCATTGTCATCATTGCGACCGCTGTTCTACACAACTACCTGAAACAGCGCGGGTGCCCTGATCCTCCAGTTGAAGAGGATGACAATCAAGATGTACCACCATTTACAACCGATGCCAGAGAAGGACTTGCATACAGAGATGCTTTTGCACTGTGCCACTTTAAGTAGATATCTATTTTTTTTTTTTTTTCTGTTCAAATCATGTACATTTCACATGTTATGACTTAATACATTTTATTTTTGAAGTCAGTGTGTACATTTTGTTTGGTGGATAAAAGAAATAATATTAATTCATTCATTCATTATCTCCCACTTTATCCTCTATTAGGGTCACGGTGGGGTTCCCCATGCCCATCCAGGGAAGAACATCTCGGGCGCTGGGCAGATAGACCCAGGACAGGGCGCCAATCCATCGCTGGGCACACACTCATCCACACAAACACACTCTATATGGGGCAATTTTGAGAATTCAATTCACTTGATCCATGTTTTTGGACTGTGGGAGGAAACCGGAGAACCCGGAGGAAACCCACGCAGACACGGGGAGAACATGGAAACTGTCCCCAGATGGGGATTCGAACCGGGAATCCCTAGCGCTGAGAGGCGAACGTGCTAACCACTAAGCCACCGTGCCGCCAAGAAATAATATATCCAACACAAATAAATAATTTATTTTATAGCTTTATGTACTGCTGTGG
This sequence comes from Corydoras sp. C115, assembly GCA_019802505.1. Lineage (NCBI taxonomy): Eukaryota > Metazoa > Chordata > Actinopteri > Siluriformes > Callichthyidae > Corydoras > Corydoras sp. C115. The sequence goes on along the minus strand of JAFMOC010000015.1, from coordinate 22,406 downwards.
CATTTGAGACATTTGAGCATCTCTCTCCTTTATCTTCATTTCCAGTTCTACTTGCAGAATTTCCATTTCATGCTCCTACCTAAGATACTTTAACTTGTGTTCATGAAATTCAATTGCCAACCTTTCATGAATACTGAGTCTTTTGTTGTACTGACCAGTAGGCCTACTGGCAGGCACTGCCACACTTGTTTTTGAGGATGTGGAGGGTAAACTGCTTTGCAGATCCACTTCAATTCTGTCCACATGGTCTTCTCCTTGCAACCAGAACAGTTCAGATAAATGCAGATTAAATGACACTGACACAAATCCAGGTTTAAATCTTAGAAAAAAGAGGCAAGATAAAATGAATGAATTTACCTAAAGTAGGTGTCTGAGATCCATCATCTGAACTGTCATATGGTCATCATCTGGTATATTCTCCAAAGGTTGCTGACTCTCCGTTATTCCTGTCAACAACTCATCCACCTGGTCAGGATCTTTATGTGCAGGTTCCCCGCCTGTCTTAAACCTCTCTCTTCTGGCTTCAGCAGCAGAATTTTTTAGGCTTATTTTTATATTCTTCCACAACACCTGTATTAAATAACTAATGTCAACTTCCAGTTTCACAAAAGAGAAACATAATAAAGCCAATAATTCATACCTGGAGTTGTGGTAATGTTCTTGTAGATGTGTGTTCATTTGTATTGAAATCATTGTTAATTGATTTCCAGGCATTATTTTTCTTTGATTCTGCAGATGATGTGTGTTGTTTATCTTCAATAACCGGGTATCTTGAAACTATTTGCTTTAACAAAGTTTTCTCGTGCTCAGTAAAGTTTTTTGATCTAACTCTCTTCTCTGCACCCATGGTTTTATTTTTATTTGCCTCTGCAGTTCAGTGTTGTATTAGGCATTTCTGGGTCCATTCCATGTTTTATAGGCAACTGTGCCCCAGCTAATTCAGACTAGCACAGGTGGGTTTGAATTAAGATAGTTCAGGACTCCATAGTCCAGGTGTTATTAATCAGTAGTTAATCTGTGTTTCAGAAAGCCCTTTTTGAAGACATGATTAACTATTCCAGATTAAGGCCTAGTCCTATCTTAAGTTAAACCCTGTCTGGGAAACCGCCCCTAAGTGTTTAAATCATACATAGTACCAAATGGCTACTCTTGTTTTCAAGCTTGGCTTTACATCTGAAGAGTGTGTTTGTAGTTAAAGTTTAACCCTCATGAAGAGCAGAGAGGTCACTGTAAGAAATATATAATGAAAATAAAGAAAAGCCATTGCATGAACATTGAACATGAGCTTAGAGACCATTTCTTTTTCTGAAGACCAACTGACTCCTTCATACTTTGTGTTTATTGGATTTGACATCTGTATATTATCTATGCCATGTGGCTGTTTACACAGCTGACATCTTTTGAACTAAATAAGATTTATGTTAAATTAAAAAAATGCTGACAGGTTTTTGTATGTGTTTGTAATCATTTATTTTAGTGTGAGTCTCTTGCACAGTAATAAACAGCTGTGTCCTCAGCTTTGAGGCTTTTTATCATTAGGTACAGCATGTTTTTGTTGGTGTCTTTTGTAATGGAGAATTGACCCTGCAGGGACTGGGCAAATATAGTGCTAGTGCCAGTATCGATACACCCAATCCATTCCAGTCCTCTTCCAGGTTTCTGGCGAATCCAGTGCATGTAGTAGCTGCCCATAGAGAATCCAGACACAGTACATGAGAGTGTGACTGATTCTCCAGGTTTCTGCATCACAGAACAGGTCAGGGACTGTCCATTAGAATATACAAAATATAAAAATAATCAGATTTATTACACATATATGTAATACAATTGTATAGAAAGCTATAATAGATTAATTGTAAAAGTTGCCTGAACATACAAGTACAAATAAAAAGGAATAAACCACTATATATTAAAATTATTTTGCACACAGATTCACACAGCATTAAAAGAACAATGCAATCAAACTTTACATTTATATACCTGTTTCAGTTTGAAGGTGGGGGTGTTTCTGACAACCTCTTTTCAACACTATTGGGCTGCAAAACAGCAGGAGGAGCACAAATTCAACTCCCAAAAGTCAACTCCCAATGTATTAAGTAACAATTAATAATTTAACTTGCTCCTCCTGCTCATTAATAATGTCATGCAGCATGACGTCACAAGAAATAGTCAGGCCTTGCTCCAAAAAAACAAAGTATTTATTGATATTTTCGTTAAGGAAAAAATAAGTAGAAACGAAAACCAAAAAGTCAGAACGAAAAATCATACGCCGGCGCGACGCCGGGACGAAAACCAAAGAGCGAGACCTCAACGGAGAGACGAACCGATCCGTGGAACAAAGGACAGGTGAGCGGCAGATCGTGCTAGCGAGATGTGCCAAACCGGTGTGCAATCCAATCCAATCCAATCCAATGGGATTTAGGGCTAGAAGAACAAACAGTTAGCACAGAGGAACGCGAATCAATCCAACGCGACCGACACCGCCACAGCGTTAATTAAATAGTGCTGTCAATTAGAAATCCGACGACTCGCCACGTCTTCCTTCTGTGGGCACTGGCAGGGGAATGAGCACTGGCAGGGGAATGGGAAGACGCCGGTCTTACAAATAAAGTTAAAGAGTTTTTTTCTCTCCCCTATTTATTTATGACTGTCTTTAAGTATTAAAGCTTACACTTAGTCAAAATCTAATTTTGAATGTGGTGATTTTCTTTTTAATAAAAAGGTTTAATAAAAAGTATTAATCATTTTAATTAACATTATTTCTTTGTTTTTGTATAAAACATAAAATAAAATAAGTCCAGTATACATACAGTATCCCCTTACATTTCTGCAAATATTTTCCATCCATCCATTATCTTCCACTTTATCCTAAGGGGGGGGGGGGGTACCCCATGCCCATCCAGAGGAGAACATTTCGGGCGCTGGGCAGATACACCCAGGACAGGGCGCCAATCCATCACTGGGAACACACTCACTCATACAGACACACACACATACACACTCTATATGGGGCAATTTGGAGATCTCAATTAACTTGATCCATGTTTTTGGACTGTGGGAGGAAACCGGAGAACCCGGAGGAAACCCACGTGGACACGGGGAGAACATGGAAACCAGATGGGGATTTGAACCGGGAATCCTTAGCGCTGAGATGCGAACGTGCTAACCACTAAGCCACCGTGCTGCCGCAAATATTTTATCATATCTTAAACGATAAAAATGTGGCCATAATTTTGTTTAATTATAATTGCAGTTTGTAAAGATGTATATATTTACTAAAAATACATTAAACATATATTATACATGTATTTTCAAAGAGACTGTATTCTCGATCTGCAGTAATATAAAATACCTCATTAGCTTTAAATCATAAATAGTACTGAATGTCTACTCTTGTTTTTAGTCTTGACTTTCACATCTGAAGTGTGAATTTGTAGTTAAAGATTAACCCTTTTAATGAGCAAAAAGTTCACTGTGAGAAAAAAAAGCCATTGCATAAACATTGCTATTAACAAATATTTTTTCAACATAATTAAGTACACCATACAGTGAACATGCCAACAGTCTAGTTTCATGCCTTCTGCCTGCAATGTTTAAAAAGCTTAATTATTCATTCATTCATTATCTCCCGCTTTATCCTCTACTAGGGTCGCGGTGGGGTTCCCCATGCCCATCCAGGGGAGAACGTCTCGGGCGCTGGGCAGACAGACCCAGGACAGGGCGCCAATCCATCGCTGGGTACACACTCACACACTCAAGCACACTCTATATGGGGCAATTTAGAGAACTCAATTAACTTGATCCATGTTTTTGGACTGTGGGAGGAAACCGGAGAACCCGGAGGAAACCCACGCGGACACGGGGAGAACATGGAAACTCCACCCAGATGGGGATTCGAACCGGGAATCCCTAGCGCTGAGAGGCGAACGTGCTAACCACTAAGCCACCGTGCCGCCTATAAAAAGCTTAATTAATTAATCACTTAATAACCACTCAATACTATTATGTATTTTTGTATTTGCACCTAGAATGTACTCTCTGTTTGAAATAATATAAAATACCCCATGCTCTGCATATAACTCCCATATAATAAAACCATCACTCAGATACCATACTACTAAACAAAGGTAAAAATGCAGATATTAGAAGTGTCCACCCTGACCATTTTAAAGAAGTGGCATCTGCAAAGCAGTCAGGGAATAATGCTACTGATGGTGGCAAGATTCCTAGATGCCGGCAAATCCTAAGCTTAAAAACAAAAAAAAAAAAAAAAAAAAAAACTTGAGCTAAATGCCTAGCACAAATAAGAGAAAATAATAAAAACTCACCAGAAGCCACACAGAAAATAATGTCAGCTATCAATCAACACCACTTGAGGGCTTGATTTTCACACAAATTGACCAATGTTTCTTTTGGAATTTTAGAGAATTCTCCCACGAAGTTTGTCCTTCCTATGTCAGTAGGTTGACATGTGTAAGTAGTAGGTCAGTATCAGATCATAAAGAATCTATTAAATTTAAAATACCAAATTGGTAAATTATTAACAAAAACATTCTAAGATTGAATAAGCTATGATGAGTAATATTTTATTTGGATATTTTTAACAAGTGATTTCAAACATTTAGGGAATGTGTGGACTAAAAACAGTTTTTCTTCTTTATCAAATAAAGGAATTATGTAGGTTTTTGTATGAGTGTGTAGTCACTTGCTTTAGTGTGACTGTCTTGCACAGTAATAAACAGCTGTGTCCTCAGCTTTCAGGCTTTTTATCATCAGGTACAGCATGTTCTTGTTGGTGTCTTTTGTGATGGAGAATTGACCCTGCAGGGCCTGGGCGAAAGCAGTGCCAGTACCACCATCGATCCACCCAATCCATTCCAGTCCTTTTCCAGGTTTCTGGCGAATCCAGTGCATGTAGTAGCTGCCCATGGAGAATCCAGACACAGTACATGAGATTGTAACTGATTCTCCAGGTTTCTGAATCACAGAATCTGATGAGGTCAGGGTCTGTCCATTAGAATCTACAAAATAGAAAAATAATTGTATTATTTACATGTATATGTAAAATAATTGTAGCTATAATGGATGAATTGTAAACGTTGCCTGAACATACAAGAACTAATAAGAAGGAATAAAACACTGTATATTAAAATCATTCTGCACACAGGTTCACACAGAATTAAAGAACAATGCTGTTGAAACATCAAACTTTACATTTTTATACCTGTTTCAGTTTGGGGGGGGGGTGACAACCTCTTTCAACTAATATTATTGGGCTGTAAAACAGCAGGAGGAGCACAAATTCAAAGTCAACTTCCAATGTATTAAGTAACAATTAAGCCTTTAACCTGCTCCTTTACAATGAAGTTAAAATGTTTTTATTTCAACCTCTTTTTTATGACTGTCTTTAAGCATTAAAGCTTACACTTAGTCAAAAACAAATTTTGTTGAATCTAGTGATTTTCTTTGTTGACTTAGTCTATTTCAATAAACTATTTATCATTTTAATTAACATTATTTTTTAGTTTTTGTTTTTAAAAAAAGCTACAATTGTTCCAGGATAATACAATATCTCACAAAAGTGAGTACACCCCTCACATTTTTGCAAATATTTGATTATATCTTTATATGGGAACACACATGACAAAAATGTGGACATAAATTAGTTTAATTATAATTACAGTTTGTATAGCTGCATATATTTACTGAAAAAAGCAATAATAAAAGGTGTTTATTTATAAATTTCTTGCCACACAATTAACCTGAGGTTAAAGTCGCACAGAATCATGGAATTCCATTTCCCGTGCATCACAGGGTAATCAGCACTTTTGTTTGACTTTTCTTACTTCCCTGTTTCTTGGTTGTCTGGATGGCATCTTTTGAGAAGTTAGGAACATCGGGTGGCCTCACAGCTGGTCATCACGACAAGAGTAACGGGTTACGCGAACGCATGCATAATAAATTCCTTCAAATTTTGACATGCAACCATCTGTTGGACTGGGCATGTTATTTACCGTATGTGCCTAATCAGAATTATATATGTCAATCACACCATTTCAGTGTGTACTAGGCTACCAACTGTAACAGGTGCCTAGGGCACCTGTCACCTGTTCTGTGTTCTGTGTTCCCTGTGTTCACTCTGTTCTGTGTTCCCTGCGCCGCCCAGCCCGAAGCCCAGGGGCGTCACGCCGCCCAGCCCGAAGCCCAGGGGCGTCATGCCGCCCAGCCCGAGGTCCAGGGGCCGCACGCCGTACAGCCCGAGGTCCAGGGGCCGCACGCCGCCCAGCTCGAGGTCCAGGGGCCGCACACCGCCCAGCCCGAGCAGCAGGGGCCGCACGCCGCACAGCCCGAGCAGCAGGGGCCGCACGCCGCCCAGCCCGAGCAGCAGGGGCCGCACGCCGCCCAGCCCGAGCAGCAGGGGCGTCCGCCTCGCCACGCAGCCAGAGGGCGTGGCCCACTCCTCGTCTGCCGAGGGCGCCCACCGGACCACGCAGCCAGAAGGCATGGCCCACTCCTCGTCCGCCGAGGGCGCCCACCGGACCACGCAGCCAGAGGGCGTGGCCCACTCCTCATCCGCCGAGGGCGTCCACCGGACCACGCAGCCAGAGGGCGTGGCCCACTCCGCGTCTGCCAAAGGTGCTCATCGGCCCACACAGCCAGAGGGCGCCCACCGGACCACGCAGTCAGAGGGCGTGGCCCACTCCTCGTCCGTCGAGGGCGTCCACCGGACCACGCAGCCAGAGGGCGTGGCCCACTCCGTGTCCGCCAAAGGCGCTCATCGGTCCACACAGCCAGAGGGCGCCCACCGGACCACGCAACCAGAGGGCGTTCGGCACGCTTCCCCCGCAAAGGGCGTCCACCGGAGGGCACCCGCCAAGCCCGGCTCGAGGAGGGCGGAGGACCCCCCCCCCCGCCCCCCGGACAGTTTTTTTTTTTTTTTTTCTTGGTCGCGTCCCCCCGTTGTGCGACCGCAGGGGCGGGGGTAATGTAACAGGTGCCTGTCACCTGTTCTGTGTTTCGTTCCGTTCAGTTGAGTTAATTAACGTTCATTTGTCATTAGTTTAGTTAGTTAACTCCTTATTGTCATTGGTTTGTTTTGTGCACGTGGTCGGGTGTCTTTTTGTATTTATTTCCGTTGTTTCTCGTCCTCGGTGCTGGTCGTTTGTTGTATGTCACTAATCAGTCCGTACCTCATGTTTTTTGGTGTTACTGCACCTTTAAATAAACTCGTTCTTCTGCTACCTGCGTGCCTGGCTCCCTTCAGCGCGTTAAAACGCGGCGGCTCTGCGCTTCCTATGCGCAGCCGCTTTATTCCGAGGTAGACTACCATGACACCAACCCCCTTTCTTACTAAACTTATAATAAACCATCACCTAAATTATACCAGTTTCCTGATGATCCTGAACAATTCAGAACAGATACCCAAAAGGGGGTTTACAAACAAACAGATGTACTACAGTCTGTAATTGTAAAACAATTCATCCATATCGTCACAAGGAGAGACGATTGATCCACAAGGCATTGTGTTCAATCTTTTGTCTTGTTCTGTACGTTACCATTTACCTGATCTGCCCCATCACACCCTAACACCACAGCCATGATATTTGGGCAGAATTTAATTATACAATAAAGACAGAAAATAAACACACTTTGCTAACTTAATTTTAAAATAGTTTTAATGTCATCCATCCTTCCAGGCCTCGTGTGAAGCATAGAAAACAGAAAATTACATTAAACTGTTGAATTCAACTGTGTTGAAAAATGTTTAATGTTTGTTAAATGTGTTTTCTAAAATAGCTTAAAAGTAATTTTTTTTTTTGTAAAATCTCTTGATCCTTGCATTTTCCAAAATTATGGTGTGTGTGTTATTTTTTTAATGGTTGTTTTGACCTTCGTTACCAGGATCATGTTAATTGTTAGTACACAGAACAAAAGTGTTTAAAATGCTCCAATTGCTCATTCACCATGCTGCATGTGTAATAAATTTAAGCATACAATTTTTTTGCCATTTTTTTACATTTTGTTTTTTTCCTAAGTTTATGCTTCCACCACCCCATATTATCCCAATCCACTCCAGGGCTTTTCCCGGCTGTTGTCTAATCCAGGCTGTGCCATAGCTGCTGAGCTGATATCCAGAAACTTGGCAGGACAACTTCACTGAGTTACCAGGAGCTTTCACCTGAGAAGGAGATGAAGTCAGACTGATGTCGGACCAGACACCTGAAAGGATAAGAGTGATGAAACACCATATTTTGAACAGTAGACATTTTCTTGTTTTAATATATGTTAAGGTATAATAATGTGCATGCGAAGTGCATAGAAATACATTTCTTACAGGGTACTGCGAACAACAGAATCAGTAAAATCCAGCTCATGGTTCATTGACAGTGAAGTGTCTCTGCTGATGCTCTAATGCACGTAGACTGCTGGTTGTTGACTGATGGTTTATATGTGCCAAGATGAGATACTTTGCATATGCTATGTTTGCTATTAGAATAAAATTTTATTACAATAAAATGCATTTAAAATGCATTAAAAAAATTCAACCAAATTTAAACATTCACAAAAAAACCTGATTACATTTTAAAAAACAATTTAATATTTAGGTAAAACACAATACTCTTGGCTAAAAAATAAAATAAGATATGTTTTTTCCTACAAACTATGACACATCTTTGTCTCCAAATTTAATAGTTTTTTTTTTTTTTTTTTTTTGAATATTTTTATTGGAAATATAAACAATATCCTTACAACAACAATAACAACTAACATATTCCACTTTTTCCTTTAAAACAAACTACCCCCACACACAAAGAAAATAAAAATAATAATAATAAAAATAGAATATATATATATACATATACACACACATACACACATATATATATACATACACATACACATTTGAAATTATACACCTGATAATAATAAACATTGACTATCAAAGCAAACCACCCCCCTCCCCATAACCACTCGGCTCACCACGACCAACCGACATATTGTTAGTATAGTGCAATATTAAAAGGCACATGAAAAAGAAAAGAGAAATGAAAAACAAAAGAAGATCACACATTTAATTTAATTAGGAAAAACTGCCAGATTGGTGAAATAAGAAATAAAAGGTTGCCATATGCTATAAAACTTAGCTGTACAGCCTCTCAGGGTATATTTAATTTTCTCAAGTTTTAAGAATGTCATAATATCTCTTAGCCAATGGGAAATAGATGGATATTTCGTAGATTTCCATTGTAGTAGTAAGAGACGTCTAGCTAATAGAGATGTGAAAGCAATAATGTCCCTTTGTGAAGCATTAAGTGCAAGTGAAGGATCAGGCACACCAAATATGGCAATCAGAGGACACGGTTGAATATTCACCCAGAGAACAGTGGACATGGTCGCAAAATACTGAACCCAAAAAAAGCCAGGACAGAGGTAAAACATATGGCTAAGATGACAAGGGGAGCCATGGCACCTATCACACTCATCCTCGATATCAGGGTAAATTGCAGATAGTCTAGCCTTTGAAAAATGTACCCTATGTAAAACCTTAAACTGGATAAGTGCAAGACGAGCACAAGAGATAGAAGACCTTATCCTCTCGATGGCACATCCCCAGGTCTCCTCACGCACCTGTATACCTAGTTCCTTTTCCCACGTACACTTAAGCTTAGCATCCGAATGCTTGGTAAAAGCTGAGATTGTATCGTACAGCTTTGAAATAGTTCCTTGGCAATGAGGAGGCAGCGAAAGCATAGTTTCCCAACATTGCTCAGGAGGCAAGGAGGGGAAATTAGGGAATTGTTTGGACACAAAATCACGAACCTGAAAATAACGAAATAAATGAGTATTAGGGAGGTTGTAATGAGATGACATACTGGCAAAATTATCAAATACTCTGTCTACATATAAATGTTTAAACTGTGTAATCCCCTTGTCAGACCATATTGCAAATGTTGAGTCTGAAAGTGATGGAGGAAATAAATGATTTTTGTTTAAAGGACCCAAGGAAGATGCAACAATGAATTTAAAGTGCCGCCTAAATTGATACCAAATCTTAAGTGTATTAAGAATCACTACATTATCAGTATATAGAGAGGGCCTTACCGGCAAGGAAGAATAAATTAAAGCAGATAAAGAAGGACCCCTACAGGATAACAGCTCCAATTTACACCATACGTTTTGAGCGGATTTCAGTAAATAGCAAAGTTTGTGTATGTGGGCAGCCCAATAATAAGACTGAAAATTAGGTAAAGCAAGTCCTCCACTCAGTCTGCATCTCTGCAGTATAGCATTACTTACCCTAGGTGATTTCCCGCCCCAAATGAAAGTCCGAATTATTGTATCCAGTGAGTTAAAAAAATGTTTTGGCAGGAATAGAGGAATAGATTGGAATAAAAATAGAAATTTGGGTAAAACATTCATTTTGATGACATTAATCTTGCCAATTAATGAAAGGGGGAGATTGCGCCATCTTTGGAAATCAGCTGAAGTCCGCGACACAAGTGGAGTGAAATTAGTAGCAGCTAGGTCAGCCAAAGAACGGGTCACATTAATACCCAAGTATTTAAACCCAGAAGGACTAAAACGAAAAGGAAGGCTGGACTGTTGAAGATGACATGCTGCAGTATTGATGGGAAAACATTCACTTTTCTCCAAATTTAGTTTATAACCTGAAAAGATGCTAAACTCTTTCAGAATATCCAAAACAGCAGGAATAGAAACAGCAGGATCAGTTATATACAATAACAAATCATCTGCATAAAGTGACAGTTTGTATTCAATTCCATTCCACATGACTCCTTTGAATAAAGAGGTGGATCTTAACGTAATCGATAGTGGCTCAATAGCAATGGCAAAAAGCAAAGGAGATAAAGGACACCCCTGGCGTGTTCCACGTTCAAGAGGAAAATACTCTGAATAAACATCATTTGTGTGGACACAGGCTTTAGGGGATGCATAAAGGAGAAGAAATAAATTTGTCACCAAATCCGAATTTCTTCAAAACCGCAAACAGATATTCCCACTCTACCCTATCAAATGCCTTTTCCGCATCTAAAGATATTACTAGTTCAGGAAGTTCAGTCACATGCTTCGAATATATAATATTAAAAAGTGTACAGGTATTAAAAAACATTTTACGACCCTTTATAAACCCATTTTTCTCCTCTGAAATAAGATGAGGAAGCACTTTCTCTAATCGTAATGCAATAATTTTAGCCAAAACCTTTACATCCGCATTTAGTAAAGATAATGGTCTGTAGGAGCCACATAATGTTGGATCCTTGTCATTTTTGAGAAGGAGAGCAATGGAGGCTTGTGTCAATGTTGGTGGCAATGAACCACTATCAAAGGATTCATTGAAAACAGATAATAGTAATGGGGCCAATTTGTCGTCAAATTTTTTAAAAAATTCAACCGGAAACCCGTCCGGACCTGGGGTTTTGTTTGATTGCATAGATTTAATTGCATTTGTAACTTTTACAAGGGAGAATGGGGAATCTAGGTGCCTGGCAGTATCAGTGTCGACAACAGGGTTTGAAATGTTCTGAAGAAACTCATGTAGGTTTATGTTGTCTGCAGGAAATTCAGATTTATATAATGATGAATAAAAAGATTTGAAAATAGCATTAATTTCCAAAGAGTCTGTAGTAATAGTGCCATTAGAGTTTTTAATACTAGATATTAAACGGGAAGTGGCCCGCCTTCGAAGTTGATGTGCCAGCAGACGACCCGCCTTATCACCGTGTTCATAATATGAGCCACGACTTTGTAGTAATAAGCGCTCTGCCTCTTTAGTTGAAATTAGGTCAAATTATGTTTGCAAATCAAAACGTTGCTTAAATAATTTTGAAGAAGGGGACAGTGCATATCTTTGGTCAAGATCACTAATTGCAGATGTGAGTTCCTTAAGCTTAGCATTAATATTTTTATTTGAAAAAGCAGAGTAAGAAATAATTTGGCCTCTCAGGTAGCACTTAAGGGTCTCCCAAAGTAGTGAATTTGAAGAAGAATCATTCTGATTAAAGAATAAAAATTCATCTATAGAATTTGAAATGAATTTGCTAAATTTTTTGTCTGCCAAAAGGAGAGTATTAAATCTCCAACGTGGTGGGCTACGTTTAAAGGTGGAGATTTGAATATCTAATAATAAAGGAGAATGGTCAGATATAACAATACCCGAATAGTCAGTATAACTGACATGAGTATTAAGTGTGTTATTGATAAAAAAGTAATCGATCCTCGAATATGAATGGTGAACTCGGGAAAAAAAAGAAAATTTTTGAATGGCGGGGTTACGGAATCTCCAGGGGTCAACAAGCCCATTTTCTATCATGAAATCAGAGAATGCAGTAGACATGGCGGAATGAGACACATTTAGAGGATTCGACCGATCTAGAGATGGATCAAAGACACAATTTAAATCCCCTCCAAAAATCAGCAGATGCGTATTCAAGTAGGGGATTTTACTTAGTAACCTGTTGGCGAATTCAACATCATCAAAATTTGGGGCATATACATTCACCAGCACAACCTTCCTTTGATTTAATGTACCAGCAACCATGATGTACCTGCCATTCCTATCAGCTATAACATCACTGGATACAAACTGAACTTTTTTGTTAATTAAAATAGCAACTCCCCTAGCTTTCGAATTAAAGTTTGAGTGGAAGACTTGTCCCACCCAGGGGCAATATAACCTGTGGTGATCAGTATTGCGAAGGTGGGTTTCCTGTAGAAACACCAGATCAGAGTTTAAGCATTTCAAGTGTGCAAAAACCTTGGATCTCTTAACAGGGTTACCCATACCTCTGATATTCCAGCTAATGAATCTAAGAGGTGTGCCTGAACCAGCACTGCTGGGATCTATATTGCCACTAGTCATTCCAATGAGAAAAAAAAAAAAACTACAAAGATGTAACTGGTCGCAGTAAGCCGAGATGTAACACCCTCCCCATAATAATAACCCCTAAACATAAACACACTCAAAGTCTCCATAAAACAGAACAAAGGAGACAGCAGTGTAACCCACATTAGTCAAAGGACACCTAGAGTATTAACTAAATCACCCGGAGCCTATCCCAAGTAAAATGGGAAAGAAAATAGAAAGAGAAAGACTCTCCCATCGATCTCAACATGTATTAATTTAAATAATAATAATAATAATAATAATAATAATAATAATATGCGCACTGATAAACGCATTGCCTTTACAAATATGTATTTCCCAACCCTCTGCGAACCTAAATAAACAACCTGGTTAGTGCAACAAACCAGAAAGGAACATAACACTGCACCGATGTAACATTAAAAGCCATCCAGCCACAGAACCCAGAGCCCAGATCCGGAGAACCCGACCGGATTTTACACACTACCCATTAGTCAGAGTTTTGACGCATTTGCTGGCCTCGTCCGCTGATGTGAAATCTTTTTCGACGCTGTTGTAGGTGATGCGCAGCCGCACAGGATGAAACAGGCCGTACCGAACCCCATCCATACCACAGAGCTGCCGCCGAACCTCGTTAAAAGTGGCACGAGCCCGAGCAATCTTAGCGGTGTAATCGGGGAAGACCGATATATTAAAGTCTTTAACTTTAATCTGCCGAAGTTCTTTTGCTCGGCGCAGAATGTCCGCACAATCACTATAATAGTGAAACCTGCACACCACCGCTCGTGGTCGATCCTGGAGTTTGGGTTTGGGCTGAAGGGTCCGATGAGCCCGGTCCAATAGCGGTTCCTTCTCCAGTCCGAACGCATCCTTCAATAACGCGGCCACCGCGGCAGTAGAGCAGGAGTCAGGGCCCTCCGGAACACCCAATATGCGGACGTTGTTCCGCCGTGACCTGGATTCCAAGTCCTCACACTTGTCTTCCAACTTGGTCATGTTGGCTGTGAGGGTCTCGATGGTGGTCTTCATTGCTGCGATATCATCGGAGCACACAGTGAGCGCGTGCTCCATCTCTCTGACCGTGTTTTTAAACTCCGATATCGTAGCATCTACAGCCGCTTTGTCGTTCGCTAGTTGCGTCTTCAAAGTCTGCAGGTCGAGCTGGATAGTGGCCAAAGTGTCCCCGAGCGTTTCCCGAAGCTCTCTTTTAAAAATCTCTGCGATGTCATTCCTCAATGACGTCAGCAGCTCAAGTTTGAGAGAATCTGTATCAATTTTCGCGTGCGTAGACGCGACCTCAGATGTTGTCGGTGGCTCGCTCGGGGCCGCGGCCTCAGCACGAGGTGCGGGCCGCAGATGTGTCTGAACAGCACCGCGAGATTTCGGAGTCTTTCCAGACATTTTAATGAACAATAAAGTTACTGTTCAGTACCACTCAGTTCACAGAGTCGAATAGGAGCACATATATTTTTAAACAGTGCAAATTTTAATAAAATTTCTATAGAAATCAGCGGGAGCTTACAAACTCACGTCTTACTCCATAGGTACTCAGCAGCGCCCCCCAAATTTAATAGTTTTAATTCACTATTTTAAGAGGATTGAAACTTTATTTTAAGATATAAAACTAATTATAAACAAAGTGTAATCTGTGTCCCCTGTTTACAAATGACATTTTATAAAGTTAAAGAACAAAAGCACGTGCTATTAATATGTATTTAATATGTATTTATTAGAAATCATTAAGAATTAGGGCTAGTCGCTTCATCACTCTGCTGTTGTAGTATAAAAATGTAAAACGACACATAGTGATATGTGGTATCTTGTAGAACATTTAATTTAATTATAATTAAATACACCAGATATCAACAATTATAACCCTCTACACTTTACAGTATAATTTTTCTTTTTAGAAGCATTACAGTTAATAATTACAGTCAAATTAAAAATGCAGCTCTAAAATAAAGAATAAAAAATACATAACTGTACATTTTAATTCCTTAATTAATGTGTTTGGCAGCTCTTGCTTGATTTTTTAATTTGATGCCATCTGTTATTTTTCTTCTTGTGTTAATTACCCTTTATAATTCCCAGATGGTGCATTCTGTTTCTTACATCATCTACTTTCTTACTAGGTTCTGATTGATTTACAACCCCCTGTAAAGTAATGAAATCACTAATATTGAAGGATGTTCTTTCAATTGTTTAATTTCGTAAAAAAAAAAAAAATCATTACAGAGAAATGTCACAAAATTACACATTTTTAAAAAGTCAGGAATTTTCAGTATCAATTAACAATCAATGATCATAAGAAACTACCATTAGTACTTTTGTTGCATCACTTCTGGCTTTTACAATAGCTTGAAATCTTTAAGAGATGGACTTGTTTAGTGAAAAACATTCTTAATCAATCCGGCTCCAGATATCTCTTATTGCTATTTTTGGAACAGCTTTGGGGTTGAATCATTGTCACTGACCATTATCTTAAATTTCTAGATTTTTAAATGGATTAAGAACAGGACTATTTTCAGACCATGCTACTGACATTGTATGTCGTTCTTAAAGAGAAAAGATTTTACTACTATGTTGTCTTAAAATTAAATCATTTTCACCAAACCAAATATCATTTCAATTGATAAACATTTGCCATTTATTGAAGCTGTGACGACTGCCATTTCACCTGAGCCTTTAAGTCAAATGCAGCCCATATCATTAGTACTTGTGGAAATGTACATATCATCTTCATAAATTTCAATGGACCATTGCTTTCATTTAGTCACACACAATACATGATTACTTTACTTTTGCCCAGTGTAATGTTGTTGTTTTCTATTTTCTGGTAATAATGACTTTTGTTTTGTTTTTTTGTATGTAAATCCCATTGCTTACTGTTCAATCAGAGACATTGACTGCAGCTTTTAGTCACTTGTTTCTTATTTGTTTTTTTTTTTTTTGTGTATTTTCAGTTTTTTTCTTCTCTTTAACATTTTACAAAACACAGCGATACAGTACATGGTTAACTAAAATTGTACATATTCATATATATATATATATCGGTGCATTTGCTTATAACAATTTTAGTACAGCTGCATCTTTAACTGCAGTTACTGTGAGATTTCGGGCACAGTAATAAACTGCTGTGTCTTCTGCACTCAGACTCTTAGCTTCTAAATATTGTGTGCTTGTTTGGACATTTTCTGACAAGATGAATTGGTTTTTAGTAGATTCTGCATATTTGGGGTTATTGCTTGTACCAGAGTTAATTTCTCCAATCCATTCCAAAGCTTGCCCTGGTTTCTGTCGTATCCAGTGCATATAATAGCTTGTCATTTGAAACCCAGTAATTGTACAACTAATCTTCACAGCTTGTCCAGGTCTTTTCACCTCTGCAGGAGACTGGTCCATTCGGATTTCCTGACCACTTCCACCTTGCAGATAAAACAAAAGTAATCATAGATCATTCCCAACACGGGTAAAAAATAAAATAAAATAATAATATATATATATATATATATATATAAACATATATATATATATATATATATATATATATATATATATATATATATATATATATATATATATATATATACTATACTATACCTTGTGTTAACATTATTATGAAAATGTTGCACAAGATGAATGTTATATCCATAATTAGATGCTGTCACAAATCGTCTGTAAGGATAGTTCTGGAGACGTGGATGCAGAACAAAAGTTATTTATTGAAGCGCAAGGCAGAGGTAGGGTAGTGCAGGAGGAGGATGGTGCGAGGAGGGCGTTGCCCGCTGGACCAAGGCCGGGGTGATAAACCTGGACGGAGGACTGGGCAGAGCACAACACCGAGCCAAACCAATAACCAAATAAAACAAAGTACACAGAATAAACTACGCTGTAGAAAGAGAACCCTACACTGGCTATGCGTGAGAAGAAGTAGAAAGAACTAGTGAGTGTGTCTAGGATAGACAAAATAACAAAACCTATGACAGAAAGAACAGGCGTGTCAAAGAGAGTGTTAGACGAAAACCTGAAGGAAGACAGAGTGTAGAAAGTGCACAAAGAGGTATGGTGAACTACACGGGACGACGGACGGCTGGGAACCAGACTGAGACAAACACGGGATGGGAAGACAGCCAAGGTATTAGTACACAGGGAAGGAAATAACGTTAGTTCACCAAGATAGAGCGTATTAGTAAAAAGATGGGAACCGTTAGCACCCGGCCGAAGCCGAACCACCTGAGCGGACGGACAGAGATCGCTCCCGGGACGCAGGACACTAAGGACAGGATGAACACTGAAAACAGAAAGAGGATTAGACAGACACCAGGGAGCGATCACAGATAAACACAGAAGTTCACTCATACAACGACAGATACTGACCTAAACACGGAGGTGAGAGCGCAGATGCTAACACACAGCTAACATAAACAGACACGCACTCACCGAGACCAGATACACCACGAGACACAAAGCAGACAGGATAACAGCCACAAAATCGCTCGGCATGTATGAAAAATCAGGGACAATACTTCGTGATCCGTCCCGTGTGAAGCCAGAGTTTAAATAAGAGAAACGACCCATCAAACAAATTAGCCTCACCTGGTGCCGGAGCGAAAGCGAAACTAGAAGGCGGGGGTAAGAGCGCGAGTGGCAGAGCGTGCAGGAGAGACAGATGCAGAACCCGGATTTCTTACATAGCCCCCCCCCGAAGAGGTCGTCAAGGGGGCACCACCGGGGGCAACAGGAGACGACCTACCGGAAACAACTCGGGGAGGGTCGGGACGGGAACGGGTGCTGCGGGTGGCTCTGCCCGGGACAGAAAGGGGAGCAGATGATGGGTCGGGATCAGGACGTGGTCTGGAACGGGGACGACCCCTGGGCCTACGGGGCTGAGGGATCGGGAGACCCGTGTCCTGATTGCCGGCCGGGCAAGGCTGGCTGGTACTAGGGGGAGCAGAGGCAGGTAGGGGACTCTGGCGTGGGCGACCCCTAGGTCTGCTGGGTAGGGAGCCCGGGAGCCTGCCTCTGCGGGCAGGTGTGCGAGGGGGTCTCCCTCTGGGACGAGGAGCAGGACGGTCAGGGTGAGTCAGGTGATACTGGTCGAGTAGCGTCCTGTCCAGTATGTCCGTCCGTCTAGTTCATGAACGTTCTTCGGGACCGTACCCCTCCCAGTCGACAAGGTACTCTAGTCCTGAGTCAGTCCGTCGTGAGTCAAGGATTTGGTTAACGGTGTATGTGGGACGGTCGTGGGGGAGTTCTCTAGCGATGCGTTGGTGGGGTTCACTGTCAAGGGAACCGGGTTTGAAGGGTTTGAGGAGGGAGACGTGGAAAGATGGTGAGATTCTCAGTCGGGGGGGTAGTCCTAGTGTCACCGTCACGTCGTTAACTCTCTTAACTATGGGGTACGGTCCAATGTACTTGGCACCCAGCTTCTTACTGCCGGGTACCCGAAGGTCTCTGGTGGAGAGCCAGACCTGGTCTCCAACTTGGTAGGAGGGACCCTCACTCCTCCTCCGGTCTGCAAACCGTTTGGTTCTTGCGTTGCTTTCCGAGATCCTTTGATGCACCATCTCCCAAACTTCTTCGCTCCTGTGGAACCAGTCATCCACGGCCGGTGCATTGGATGGAGTGGAGTCCCAGGGAGCAAACGGCGGTTGGAATCCCAAGACACACTGGAATGGCGTGATACCCGTGCTGGAGCTCCTGAGGGAGTTTTGTGCGATCTCTGCCCACGGGAGAAAAGTAGCCCAGTCGTGTTGATGGCTCTGGCAGTAGGTCCTCAGGAACTTGGCCAGCTCCTGGTTAGCCCGCTCGCACTGCCCATTGCTTTCTGGGTGATACCCTGAAGTGAGACTGATGGATGCGCCCATCTTCTTGATGAACGCCTCCCAGACGGCAGAGGTGAACTGGGGACCTCGGTCCGACACAATATCCTCCGGGAGGCCGAAGTGACGGAACACCTCCGCGAACAAGGTCTCAGCCGTCTGGAAGGCTGAGGGCAGCGCGGGCAGGGCGACGAACTTTACCCCCTTGGAGAAGCGATCCACGATTGTCAGGATGGTGGTGTTCCCTTCCAACACTGGGAGGTCCGTGACGAAGTCGATCGCGATGTGGCTCCAAGGGCGTTGGGGGACAGGAAGCGGGTTCAGTTTCCCAGCTGGGAGCTGACGTGGGGTTTTGGTGGCGGCGCAGGTGGCGCATGACGTGACGTCTCGGGCTACGTCGGTCCTCATGGACGGCCACCAGTATTTCTCCCGAAGCCTCTCAAAGGTGCGATTGCCACCCGGGTGTCCCGAGCTGAGGTTCGTGTGAGCCCATGCGATAAGCTCTTGGCGGAAACGGGTGGGCACGAACAATTTGTCCGGAGGCGTCTCTCTTAGGCGGGCCTCCGGATTCTCCCTGTTGGCGGCCCGGATCCGTTCATCCAATTGCCAGGAGACAGCTTGAACAAATACCCGGGTTGGCAGAATCGTCTTGGTAGGTGGCGAAGCCTTCTCCTGGTCTTCGTATCTCCTAGATAGGATGTCTGCCTTGGCGTTGTCCTTCCCCGGTCGATATGTCACCGAGAATTCGAACCGGTTGAAAAAGAGGGACCACCGGGCTTGCCGAGCATTGAGTCTCCGGGCACATTTCAGGTACTCGAGGTTCCGATGGTCCGTGATGACTTGTACTGGAAATTTGGCGCCCATAAGCCAGTGCCGCCATTCCTCGAACGCCAGTTTGATGGCCAGAAGTTCTCTATCCCCCACGTGGTAGTTTTGTTCCGCGGGGGAGAGTTTCCTAGAAAAATAGGCGACGGGGTGCAGCCTGGGGGGCGCTCCTTGCCGCTGCGAGAGGACGCCTCCGATTCCCAGGGAAGATGCGTCCACTTCCACGATGAAGGGGGAGTCGGGGTCGGGGTGAGCGAGCACCGGTGCCGTGGTGAACGCCTTCTTGAGCCTTTCGAAGGCCTGTTGCGCCTTGTCATTCCAGGGGAGTCTCCTGGGTTTCCCCTTTAGCAGCTGAGTCAGCGGGAGTGCGATCTGACTAAAGGACCCCAGGAAGCTTTGAAGTTCCTTCACCGATTGAGGCGCCTTCCATTCAAGGACGGCCTGGACTTTGACAGGGTCCATCTGGATACCTTGATCCCTGATAATGTAGCCCAAGAATGCGATCTCCCGTCTGTTGAACTCACATTTTTCAGCCTTGACGAACAATCCGTGTTCCAGTAGTCTGCTCAGGACCTCTTTGGTGTTGCGGACATGGCTGGCGGTGTCTGGTGAGTATATCAGTATGTCGTCAAGGTAGACGATGGCGCATCTCCCCAGGAACTCTCGTAGGACATCGTTGACCAAGCATTGGAAAACCGCCGGTGCGTTGGTCAGTCCGAACGGCATCACCAGGTACTCGTAGTGGCCGGATGATGTGCTAAACGGCGTCTTCCACTCATCCCCTTCCTTAATGCGGACCAGGTTGGGTGTGGTGCTGCTGGGGTTACCCACGGTGTCACCTGGTGGCGGGACAGGTGCTTTGGCGGCTCCTGTGGACAGCTCTTGTACTTGTCGTATCAGGATCTGGATGATGATGAGGTTTAAGGGCCTTGCTTAAGGATCCACTGTGGTAACTTCATAGGATTGAACCCATAACCTTCAAATTGATAGCCCAACAACCTAACCACTGAGCTACCATACCCTCCACAAATATATAATAATTTTTTTTGACAAAATTAAGCCAAAATAATAATTATGCATAACTTTCAGTATTAAAGCCATTTTTGTTGCAGAGGGATGCATTGGGTAATTGTCATGCTGACAGTGTAACATTGCGCAGCCTGCAGGATGATACCACATAAAAGACAGTTAATAGTTTCTGTATGTGTATTAAGTGTATTAAATTAAACATATTAAATGCTAAAGAATATACCTTCAGGCACGTGCATATTCTACATAACATCTCTCTCAATTTAGTAGATTCTGCAGTATCTGCCCCTTTTAGTTGTGCTGCTCTAGTCAGTGATGCCGGAGTCACATGCTGTGTCAAGCAAACTCTGGTTATTACTTAAATGTTGTGTTTTATTAGTTCTAACTTCTTTTCATGCTTGTTTCTTTTGAGGTGTTGCTATTTTTCTAATATATTGAGTACATGTGACATATAAAGTTTTCATGTACTCCCCATGTCCGTGTGCTTTCCTCTCACAAATAAATAAATGAATGAAAACTTAATGGAACTAATAAAACTCCTTTTATGGAAAAAAAGGAGGATGGATTTTGTGCACAAATAATCAGGATTTAATCTGGATTTTTGGTGAATGTGGGGACTAGAGATAGAACTTTAGAGGCTTAGGAATGGGCTTTATTTACTTATTTTAAATTCATTAAAACACACATGCTGGCTGATGGTATCTGCCATGCACTCTCATTCTGGCAGCTCGTGTTTAATCTCTGCAATTTATAAAGGGTGAACACATTCATCGTTAATTATCTCTAATCAAAATCCATTGTCAATAACTACGCTTTCTTCTGACACAACTCATTATCTATTTGCGATGTTATCTGCTATATGCAATGGCTTTTTATACTGTATATCTGCATAAAAATATTTTTTTATAGTCATACAAATAGTTATTGGTGGATCAATGCAGATTTATTGATGGACTGAAGGTGTGAAATTACCTAGATGTGAAATGCACAGACCACCATTGCTATATACTGTGTGTGTTTGTGTGTGTCTGTGTGACCCCCCCCCCCCACCCCCCACACACACAGCCCTAGTCGCTAGCATAGGATTAAGCATAAAATAATGAGATTTAACTTTTTCTCCGATTTTTGCTCTGCTTTTATTTATTTATTTATTTTTAAATATTTCTGTTCTTCTGTTCGTGTGATAACTCTGTGAACTTATGCTTTCTGCAATAAAGACTTTGTGATCTAAGACTCATGTTCCTGCTGCCATCTAAGGGCTGCTTTTTAGTTTTAGTTTTTCAACTGCCTGGAATTTAGTGGTTTTAGGTCCATCGAGGGGCAAGCATGACAGTGGTACATAAGCACAAACATTTACTGTCTACTGCTAAAAATTTGTTTATCGTAATCTGTTCATTGATTAATTGGTACAATAGAAAATATACATGTTCTACATCACTGTGTAATTTTTTTAAGTGATCATGATTTGTTGCTTTCACATTATTTAATTGTATTTAATCAACTTATAATTAACCTCACAATAAGTTTGACTATCCACCTGAATTGTGTAAAAAACTAATGACCGATATTAACACTTTTTTAATAATCATATGATTTGATACGGGTGGCACGGTGGCTTAGTGGTTAGCACGTTCGCCTCTCAACGCTAGGGATTCCCGGTTCGAATCCCCATCTGGGTGGAGTTTCTGTGTCCTCCCGTGTCCACGTTGGTTTCCTCCGGGTTCTCCGGTTTCCTCCCACAGTCCAAAAACATGGATCAAGTCTATTGAGTTCTCCAATTGCCCCATGTAGAGTGTGTTTGTGTGCATGTCTGTGTGTGTGTGTGTGAGTATGTGCCCAGCGAT
>JAFMOC010001475.1:5000-17651 GCA_019802505.1 Corydoras sp. C115 | reverse complement strand
TGAGTATGCGACCCTAATAGAGGATAAAGCGGAAGATAGCATGGTTGAGAAGCATGGTGGCTTAGTAGTTAGCATGTTCTCCTCTCAGCACTAGGGATTCCCGGTTCGAATCCCAATCTGGGTGGAGTTTCCATGTTCTCCCCCTGTCCACGTGGGTTTCCTCCGGGTTCTCCCGTTTCCTCCCACAATCCAAAAACATATATCAAGATCAATTGAGTTCTCCAAATTGCCCCATATAGAGTGTGTGTGTGTGAGTGAGTGTGTGTCCAGTGATAGATCGGCGCCCTGTTCTGGGTGTATCTGCCCAGCGTCCGAAACGTTCTCCCCTGGATGGGCATGGGGAACCCCCCCCCCCCGGCGACCCTTAATACAGGATAAAGTGGAAGATAATGAATGGATGGATGGATGGATTATTCAGTGGTTAGCATGTTCTCCTCTCAGCTCTAGGGATTTCTGGTTCGAATCCCAATCTGGATGGAGTTTCCATGTTCTCCTCGTGTCCGCGTGGGTTTCCTCCGGGTTCTCCGGTTTCCTCCCACAGTCCAAAAACATGGATCAAGTCAATTGAATTCTCCAAATTGCCCCATATAGAGTGTGTCCAGTGATAGATTGGCGCCCTGTCCTGGGTGTATCTGCCCAGCGCCCGAAACGTTCTCCCCTGGATGGGCATGGGGATAATGGATGGATGGAGAACAAGAACTGCGATATACAAGACAATAAACAGGACAATAAACATTAAATAAACAAGTAAATGGGAGGGAACTCAGTAGTGGTATCATTTCTTCATATCCTGTAGACTGGATCTCACGTGGTATCATACGTCTGTGTGGTAGACCGTTAGTGGGCTATGTTGCTTAGTTTGCATCAGTGTAATAGTATGAGTATATGGAATAGTTGATGATGTAAGCATTTTTCCATTTTTGTTTATGTCACCGTCTTATACTGTGGGATTCAGAAAAATTAGTTGTGCGTTTTTTACCATCACCCCTGTTTTTTTTTTTCCCGCGCTATATTTACATTACAGAGTTTCCATGTTCTCCCCGTGTCCGCGTGGGTTTCCTCCGGGTTCTCCGGTTTCCTCCCATAATCCAAAAACATGGATCAAGTCAATTGAATTCTCCAAATTGCCCCAGATAGAGTGGGTTTGTGTGTGTGTGAGTGTGTGCCCAGTCTGGGTGGAGTTTCCATGTTCTCCCCGTGTCCGCGTGGGTCTCCGCCGGGTTCTCCGGTTTCCTCCCACAGCCCAAAAACATGGATCAAGTCAATTGAATTCTCCAAATTGCCCCATATAGAGTGTGTTTCTGTGAGTCAGTGTGTGTCCAGTGATAGATTGGTGTCCTGTCCTGGGTGTATCTGCCCAGCACCCGAAACGTTCTCCCCTGGATGGGCATGGGGAACCCCCCCACGACCCTAATAGAGGATAAAGCGGAAGACAATGGATGGATGGAATTAATTAATTGGTAATTGGGCAGATACACCCAGGACAGGACACCAATCTATCACTGGACACACACTCACTCACACAGACACACTCTATATGGGGCAATTTGGAGAATTCTGTTTACTCGATCCATGTTTTTGGACTGTGGGAGGAAAGCGGAGAACCCGGAGGAAACCCACGCGGACACGGAGAGAACATGGAAACTCCACCCAGATTGGGATTCGAACCGGGATCAAAGACTTGAGAGGCATTGTATAAGGTTACTGAGCCAGCACATGTTTTTTTTTTATTTCCCACGCTATATTTACATTTGGTCATTTATTGGACGCTTTTATCCAAAGTGACTTACAAGGTGAGCACAGGGTTCATCACAACATCCCTGGAGCAATGAGGGTTAAGGGTCTTGCTCAAGGACCCACATTGGTAACTTCAGTGGACCTGGGATTTGAACCCCCAACCTTCAGATTGATAACCCAACACCCGAACCACTGAGCTACCATGCCCCACATGTTTTACCCCGGCTGATATACTCTCACAGCAATCCTCAGTAAAACCTCCGGCAGGTGCTTTAATTACCTCTTATTAACATCCATGGAATTCGCAATCCATCCATTATTTTCTGCTTTATCCTCTATTAGGGTCGCGGGCGGGGGTGGGGGGGGGGGAACGTTCCAGTCGCTGGGAAGATACATCCAGGACAGGACGCCAATCGATCGCTGGTTACACACACTCACTCACACAGACACACTCTATATGGGGCAATTTAGAGGATTCAATTGCCTTCATCCATGTTTTTGGACTGTGGGAGGAAACCGAAGAACCTGGAGGAAACCCACGTGGACACGGGGAGGACATGGAAACTCCACCCAGATGGGGATTGGAACCAGGAATCCCTAGTGCTGAGAGGAGAACATGCCAACCACTAAACCATCGTGCCGCCCCCTATATTCATTCATTCATTCGTTCATTATCCCCATGGTTGGTTGGTTCCCTATGCCCATCCAGGGGAGAACGTTTCAGGCGCTGAGCAGATACACCCAGGACAGGACGCCAATCTATCACTGGACACTCACTCACACACACACACTCTATATGGGGCAATTTGGAGAACTCAATTGACTTGATCCATGTTTTTGGACTGGGGGAGGAAACCGGAGAACCTGGAGGAAACCCACATGGGCACGGGGAGAACATGGAAACTGCACCCAGATTGGGATTCGAACCTTAATCCCCAGCGCTGATGGGAGAACATGCTGACCACTCAGCCACCGTGCCGCCCATACATAAAACCTCCTTAAATCTATTGAGGTCATTGAAAGTCCAGGTTTAGAAAATTGTGAAATGCTGAAAAAAAGGCATGTTTTGAAGTAACGTAACGAAAACCTTTTGAAAACCTTAAGCTTGAGATGGTCTTGGTTCTCTTCTGCTTAAAGACGTTACAGTGTGCAGTTCCAGACAATAATATTACACCACATTAAGGTTCCTTCTTCATTTTAACATTTGTTATTTTAGTTTTGCTTCCCTATTTTTACCCTGAAGAAGGGAAGGATCCAAGAAACACATGTGCACACACTTTATTTATTTTGTTACTGTCCTCTTCTCTTTTGTTGACATTTAAATTTTAATTTAAAGATTTATTTATTAATCCATCCATTATCTTCCGCTTTATCCTCTATTAGGGTCATGGTGGGGTTCCCCATGCCCATCCAGGGGAGAACGTTTCGGGTGCTGGGCAGATACACCCAGAACAGAATGCCAATCTATCACTGGATACACACTCACTCACACAGACACACTCTATATGGGGCAATTTGGAGAACTCAATTGACTCCATGTTTTTGGACTGTGGGAGGAAACCGAAGAACCCGGAGGAAACCCATGCAGACACAGGGAGAACATGGAAACTCCACCCAGATCGCTGAGTGGAGAACATGCTAAACTCTGAGCCACAGTGTCTCCCTGCAGTTTTTCAACAGACCGAATGTTTTTTTTTAATTTTTGGTTTCTTTTATCTTTTATGGAGAACCATCAAATCCCCATCTGGGTGGAGTTTCCATGTTCTCCCCGTGTCCACGTGGGTTTCCTCCAGGTTCTCCGTTTTCCTCCCACAGTCCATAAACATGGCTCAAGTCAACTGAGTTCTCCAAATTGCCCCATATAGAGTTTGTCTGTGTGAGTGAGTGTGTGTCCAGCGATAGATTGGTGTTCTGTCCTGGGGGTATCTGCCCAGCGCCCGAAACGTTCTCCCCTGGATGGGCATGGGGAACCCCCCCCCAAAAAAAAAAAACAAAAAAAAAAAAAAAAAACATGGATCAAGGTCAATTGAATTCTCCAAATTGCCCCATATAGAGTGAGTTTGTGTGAGTGTGTGTCCAGTGTCCAGTGTCCAGCCCAAAATGTTCTCCCCTGGATGGGCATGGGGACCCTAATAGAGGATAAAGTGGAAGATAATGGATGGATGAATGGATAATGGAGAACCGTGTTTGGGTGTAAACCGTTGCCAGTCAGAGAACGGTTCTGTAGTCCAGGTCTGGTCTGCGGGCCGAGACTAAACGTCCTCTTTCTGTAATTCCGTACACTGTGCCGACAGGAACCCAGCAATGAGGCCAGACATTTTGCAGCATAGAGATGAAGGTTGATGGAGTTAAATGACATAATGATTCTTCATTCAGCGCTGTTTAGTCAGGCGGGTCAAACGACCCACAATGCCGACGTGCTGATTTATAAGGACGGCAATGAATGAGTTTGATGTTCTACCATGTGCCATAAATCTACATGCATTCATCTTCTCTCAGTGTGCTGGAAACAGCTTTATAATAATAATCGTTTATGTAGATTTCCACGGTTCTAAGATCTGGGGTTGGAATTACAGGTACTGCTATGGACCATTATTCGGCGTGGGCGCGTGGGGGGGGGTTCCCCATGCCCGGGGAGAACGTTTTGGGTGCTGGGCAGATATGCCAATCTATCACTGGACACACACTCACTCACAGACACACTCTATATGGGGCAATTTGGAGAATGCAAATTGACCATCATCCATGGACTGTGAGAGGAAACTGGAGAACCTGGATGAAACCACCTACCTTAATCTACATTATGAGGCGGCACGGTGGCTTAGTGGTTGGCATGTTCTCCTCTCAGCTCTAGGGATTCCCGGTTCGAATCCCCATCTGGGTGGAGTTTCCATGTTCTCCCCGTGTCCGCATGAGTTTCCTCCGGGTTCTCCGGTTTCCTCCCACAGTCCAAAAACATGGATCAAGGTCAATTGAGTTCTCCAAATTGCCCCATATAGAGTGTGTCTGTGTGAGTGAGTGTGTGCCCAGCGATGGATTGGCGCCCTGTCCTGGGTCTATCTGCCCAGCGCCCGAGACGTTCTCCCCTGGATGGGCATGGAGAACCCCCCCCACCATAATAGAGGATAAAGTAGAAGATAATGGATGGATGGATGGACAACATGGGTGGCATTGTGGCTTAGTGGTTAGCATGTTCTCCTCTCAGCGCTAGGGATTCCCGGTTCGAATCCCCATCTGGGTGGGGTTTCCATGTTCTCCCCGTGTCGGCATGGGTTTCCTCTGGGTTCTCCGGTTTCCTCCCACAGTCCAAAAACATGGATCAAGTCAATTGAGTTCTCCAAATTGCCCAATATAGAGTGTGTATGTGTGAGTGAGTGTGTGTCCAGTGATAGATTGGCACCCTGTCCTGGGTCTATCTGCCCAGCGCCCGAAAACGTTCTCCCCTGGATGGGCATGGGGAACCCCCTCCCCCAACCTAATAGAGGATAAAGTAGAAGATAATGGATGGATGGACAACATGGGTGGCACGGTGGCTTAGTGTTTAGCACGTTCTCCTCTCAGCGCTAGGGATTCCCGGTTCGAATCCCCATCTGGGTGGAGTTTCCATGTTCTCCCCGTGTCCGCGTGGGTTTCCTCCGGGTTCTCCGGTTTCCTCCCAAAGTCCAAAAACATGGATCAAGGTCAATTGAGTTCTCCAAATTGCCCCATATAGAATGTGTCTGTGTGAGTGAGTGTGTGTCCATTGATGGATCTGCCCAGCACCCGAGACGTTCTCCCCTGGATGGGCATGGGGAACCCCACCGCGACCCTAATAGAGGATAAAGCGGGAGATAATGAATGAATGAATGAATTAATCTACATTACGATTCAAAATCAGCAGCATTCTGGAACCCTAATCTGGGTCAGCGTTATGGGAAGCTAATTCCAAATTAGTTCTGGAACTCGGACGCCCTCCCGCAGATCCTGCAGGACGGCTGCTTTGAGGCTGGCTTTGTAGACGGGTGATAAGTGGGGGGTCATTTCTCAGTGTCAGTTGGCAGTATGGACTTGTGGCTTTGCTGCATCTCTGCACGTTCTAGATTGCCTTCGGAGACGGCGATAGACAAAGCATGAATGATGGCGGGTCAGGCGAGGCTGCGAGTCATGAGGTGGCTGTGGTAAATATGATCAGGGAGCATCCCAACCAGACGATGGCAGACAGCTGATATTAACCTGCTTTGACCCACGAAGCAGTGTTCATCATCAGACTCCCACTCGGAACCCAGCTGAGCAGACTCCACCTTTAGTTCCCTTACAATCTCGAGTTCTCCTATTTGGTTTGACTTTTTTAATATTTCTGTTAAATACTGTATCATTGGCTTAGTGGTTGGCACGTTCTCCTCTCAGCGTTAGGGATTCAGGTTCCAATCCCCACCCGGGGGGAGTTTCCATGTTCTCCCCGTGTCCGTGTGGGTTTCCTCCGGGTTCTCCGGTTTCCTCCCACAGTCCAAAAACATGGATCAAGGTCAATTGAGTTCTCCAAATTGCCCCATATAGAGTGTGTGTGTGTGTGTGAGTGAGTGAGTGTGTGTCCAGTGATAGATTGGCGTCCTGTCCTGGGTCTAATAGAGGATGAAGCGGAAAATAATGGATGAATGGTTTAGTGATTAGCATGTTCTCCTCTCAGCACTAGGGATTCAGGTTCCAATCCCCATCTGGTTGGAGTTTCCATGTTCTCCCCGTGTCCGCGTGGGTTCCCTCCGGGTTCTCCGGTTTCTACCCACAGTCCAAAAACATGGATCAAGGTCAATTGAGTTCTCCAAATTGCCCCATATAGAGTGTGTGTGAGTGTGTGTGTGTGTGTGTGTGTGTGTGAGTGAGTGAGTGAATGTGTGTCCAGTGATAGATTGGCGCCCTGTCCTGGGTCTATCTGCCCAGCGCCCGAAACGTTCTCCTCTGGATGGGCATGGGGAACCCCCCCCCCACTACTCTAGTAGAGGATAAAGCGGAAGATAATGGATGGATGGCTTAGTGATTAGCATGTTCTCCTCTCAGCACTAGGGATTCAGGTTCCAATCCCAATCTGGGGGGAGTTTCCATGTTCTCCCCGTGTCCGTGTGGATTTCCTCCGGGTTCTCCGGTTTCCACCCACAGTCCAAAAACATGGATCAAGGTCAATTGAGTTCTCCAAATTGCCCCATATAGAATGTATGTGTGAGTGAGTGTGTGCCCAGTGATAGATTGGCGTCCTGTCCTGGGTGTATCTACCCAGCGCCCGAAACGTTCTCCCCTGGATGGGCATGGGGAACCCCCCCATAACCCTAATAGAGGATAAAGCTGAAGATAATGATAATGAATGAATATATATATATTTATATAATGTGTGAGTATATATATGTTTATATATTATATATAAATATATACTCCTATTTAAAAATAGGTCAAAATACCTTAAAAAGTAAAGCTAGCTCTGAGTGTAAACAACATTTCCTCCTCCAGAGCTGGGCGAGCTCCCATATTGCATTATACCCAGCAATCAGGAACAAGAGTTGGGGCAATCGATTTTTCTCCAGCTATCACAACAAACACTGCTTGCGCGAGACACACACAGTCTGTTGTGCCTAAATATCCCACCTGCCCTGGGATAAATATTAATGTGAGTGAAGGCAGTCATTTCTCTCCTGACATGATTATGTCTGAATGACAAATGAACGAGGAGCCCCGGTGCCCTGCACGAGGTGCCCACCGCTCCAAAGCCCCCACTGTGCTACGCTGAGAGACGGCACCGTGCCGCGGGCCGTGCCAGCGAGCCGCCGCCCGAACCGAGCGGGACATCTCACAAGCAAGAGGCAGGGGGTGAAGACACGGCTTTACAGTGAGGTAGGAGGTTTTGGGAAGTTAGAGAAATCCTTTGATGTATGTACTATCAGGGTTTTAGAATGAGGGGGGGGGGGGGGTTCCCCATGCCCATCCAGGGGAGAACGTTTCGGGCAGATACACCCAGGACAGGACGCCAATCTAACTCCCAAAGACGAACAACAGGTGTTTCGGTGGGCAGATACACCTCATCACACAGACACAATCTATATGGGGCAAATTACAGTTATGGAGGTGGTTCCCTTGCCCATCCAGGGGAGAAGGTTTCTGGTGCTGGGCAGATACACCTATCTTACACAAACACAATCTATATGGGGCAATTTAGAATTATGTGTATGACTCGGTTAGCACACCCTCATTCACACAGTCACAATCTATATGGGGCAAATAAGAGTTATGGAGGTGTTTCCCTTGCCCATCCAGGGGAGAAGGTTTCAGGTGCTGGGCAGATACACCCAGGACAGGACACCTATCTAACACAAACATAACAATCTATATGGGGCAATTTAGAATTATGGGTATGAGTCTGTGGGCACACCCTCACTCACACAGACACAATCTATATGGGGCAAATTAGAGTTATGGAGGTGGTTCCCTTGCCCATCCAGGGGAGAAAGTTTCGGGCAGATACACCCAGGACAGGACGCCAATCTAACTCCCAAAGACGAACAAAAAGACAATCTATATGGGGCAATTTAAATTATGGGTATGAGTCGGTGGGCACACACGCACACACAAACACAACCAAATATATATGGGGCAATGTAGGGCATTCACTTTACTTTGAACCAATGGTTTTGGACTGTTAGAGGAAACCGTAGAACCCGGAGGAAACCCACACGGACACGGGGAGAACATGGAAACTCCACCCAGATCGGGATTCGAACCTGGATCTCCAGTGCTGAGAGGAGAACATGCTAACCACTAAGCCACCGTGCTACCCATTAGTTAATAGTAACGTTTTTAATTGCGATTAATTGCAAAAACACTGAATCGTCTTGTGGGCGGCACGGTGGTTTAGTGTTTGGCATGTTCTCCTCTCAGCACTGGGGATTCCCGGTTCTCCCCGTGTCCTCGTGGGTTTCCTCCGGGTTCCCCGGTTTCCTCCCACAGTCCAAAAACATGGATCAAGTCAATTGAGTTCTCCAAATTGCCCCATATAGAGTGTGTCTGTGTGAGTGAGTGTGTATCCAGTGATAGATTGGCGCCCTGTCCTGGGTGTATTTTCCCAGCGCCCAAAACGTTCTCCCCTGGATGGGCATGGGGAACCCCCCCTCCAACCCTAATAGAGGATAAAGCAGAAGATAATGGATGAATGAATGAATAAACCAGGTTGCACGTTGTCTTAATGTTTAGCATGTTCTCCTCTCAATGCCAGGGATTCCCGGTTCGAATCCCAATCTGGGTGGAGTTTCCATGTTCTCCCCGTGTCCTCGTGGGTTTCCTCCGGGTTCCCCGGTTTCCTCCCACAGTCCAAAAACATGGATCAAGGTCAATTGAGTTCTCCAAATTGCCCCATATAGAGTGTGTCTGTGTGAGTGAGTGTGTGTCCAGCGATAGATTGGTGTCCTGTCCTGGGTGTATCTGCCCAGCGCCCAAAACGTTCTCCCCTGGACGGGCATGGAGAACCTCCCCCCCTGCAACCCTAATAGAGGATAAAGCAGAAGATAATGGATGAATGAATGAATGAATCGTCTCATGCCAGCTGACTACATTTAAACAATGTGAACAATCAAATTAACCTAGAATAAAACACTGTAATGCATTTATCAGTTTATTCATTCTATGAGCATTATACTGGAACAGCTACACGTTCATACAATGACTAGCTTGGCAGTGTGATGCGTACATTTATGTAGATTGAGGTAATGTTGAAATTAACCAGCAGAACTGGAACAAAATCCAGAGCCCAGTGATTCTGACCGGGACATGATTAATGCCCCCGGCTGGTTTAAGCATTTTTCTAAGTGCTGCTCTCTGGAGATCTGAACAGGAGAGTACATACAGTTTGCTCTGAACGGTACAACAATTAAGTGAGTGCTAGTCGGCTGGAAACACCTTGTTACTGAGAGAGAGCCAAACAAGCAATTCACAAGTCATCTGTGGTAGCAGAGTATTAGAGAAATACTGCAAGAGACGAGAGATGGGTGTGGCAGAGTGAGCGAGGATATATACATTTATATATATATATATATATATATATATATATATATATATATATATATATATATTAGGGTCGCGGTACATATCCCCATGCCCATCCAGTGGAGAACCTCTGGGGCGTTCTTGAACATTTCGGGCGCTGGGCAGATACACCCAGGACAGGGCGCCAATCTATCACTGGACACTCACACATACACACTCTAAATGGGGCAATTTTCGAGAACTCAATTGACTTGATCCATGTTTTTGGACTGTGGGAGGAAACCGGAGAACCCGGAGGAAACCCACGCGGACACGGGGAGAACATGGAAACTCCACCCAGATGGGGATTCGAACCGGAAATTCCTAGTGCTGAGAGGAGAACATGCTAAACTATATACCACCATGCCACCCTACATTATATATATACACACACACACACACACATACACATATATATGTATTCATTCATTCATTCATTCATTCATTATCTTCTGCTTTCTCCTCTATTAGGGTCGTGGGGGGGTTCCGCATGCCCATCCAGGGGAGAACGTTTCGGGCGCTGGGCAGATACACCCAGGACAGGATGCCAATCTATCACTGGGCACACACTCACTCACACAGACACTCTCTATATGGGGCAATTTGGAGAATTCAATTGACTTGATCCATGTTTTTGGACTGTGGGAGGAAACCGGAGAACCCGGAGGAAACCCATGCGGACATGGGGAGAGCATGGAAACTTCACCCAGATGGGGATTCGAACCGGGTATCCCTAGTGCTGAGAGGAGAACATGCTAACCACTAAGCCACCATGCTGCCCTGATATATATATATATATATATATATATATATATATATATATATATATATATGTAAATATTTGCCACTTTGAAAATCAAATTTTTTCCAATCGCAAATGACTTAGGTCAAATTTAAAGAGTGATAATGAGTGAAAGAGGAGTGCGATCACCCTGTGATTTACAAGATCAGTACCATCTGTTGTACTCCAGCGAATTTCATTTTTGTGGCTTGAAAACCGGCCGAGTACAAAAATCACCGTAATGCAAAGTGAATGGGAATTTTGGCTCGGAAAAATGGGAATATCTCGGGAATGATTCACCCGATTCCTGTATACAAGCGCCGATCTCACTGATGAGCTGGACGTGTCCTGTGAGAAGCGTATCGATACCTGGAAAATTGTGGGAGAACAAAGCGAGAAAAAAACTGCAGAATAATGAAAATTGAATAACAATAGTGTGTCTGGCATGTATGGCAATCACACTAATTACACAATAAAGGTCATTTATAACCAAAAAAAAACACTCAGCAATAAATGTCACGACGGAAAAACACAAACAATCCAATTATGCATAGTTCATGAACTGGGGCACATGTGCTTCCCAAAAGTTGCTGTGATTTAAATAACAGCTGTTTTGCTTCTTCGTGGTCTTTTATATTTACAGTGTCTGCAACCGAGTCTGCCGTGTTCAGAAGAAAAGAGATTTTGCTTTTGATTATTACCTCACGTCATGTAGTTCTGAATATAAAGTCAATAAATAATCATACAAACTGGTGAGAATATAATACAGAAGCCATCCATCCATTATCTTCTGCTTTATCCTCTATTAGGGTCGCGGAGGGGGTTCCCCATGCCCATCCAGGGGAGAACGTTTCGGGCGCTGGGCAGATACACCCAGGACAGAATGCCAATCTATCACTGGACACACACTCACTCACACACACACTCTATATGGGGCAATTTGGAGAACTCAATTAACTTGATCCATGTTTTTGGACTGTGGGAGGAATCCGGATTGGGATTCGAACCGAACCCCATCTAGGAAAAGGGTCGCGGGGGGGTTCCTCATGGAAACCCACGTGGACACGGGGTAGGACATGGAAACTCCACCCAGATTGGGATTCGAACCGGGAATCCCTAGTGCTGAGAGAACATGCCAACCACTAAACCACCGTGCCGCCCTGGTCATCCGTCCATTCCATCCATTATTTTCCGCTTTATGCTCTATTAGGGTCGCGGGGGGGTTCCTCATGCCCATCCAGGGGAGAACATTTCGGGCGCTGGGCAGATACACCCAGGACAGGATGCCAATCTATCACTGGGCACACACTCACTCACACAGACACACTCTATATGGGGCAATTTGGAGAATTCAATTGACTTGATCCATGTTTTTGGACTGTGGGAGGAATCCAGAGAACCCGGAGGAAACCCACGTGGACACGGGGAGAACATGGAAACTCCACCCAGATTGGGATTCGAAGCGGGAATCCCTAGCGCTGAGAGGAGAACATACTAACCACTAAGCCACCGTGCTGACCTTTTATATAACATAAAAAATAATAGAAGGCAGTGTATATTATCTAAGCTTTATCTTTATATTAAACATTAAAAAGGACGAATTTTCCCAAAATCTGATCAGTTTATAAAATGAGTTCGTTGACGTTTTGAGTTCGTTGACGTTTTGAATTCGTTGACGGTGGAACGTATCCAAACCGCTGGGACAGTGTCATGTTTACCACCATGTTGCATCACATCTGCTTTAACGACATGGAGGAGGAGGACGGAGCGCTGAAGCTTTGAAAGATAAATGTTTTCTCATTCACACCTCTGCTGGAGGTTTGTATTTGCTGAACAGATTAGGACGTCGTCGTTACATCTTCATTCCATGTTGTGAATGCAGTTCAAACCGCTCAGCCAGAGATGAAGGGGACTGTGTTTTAGCGTGTAGAAGTCAAATAGCAGAACATACAGAGTGTCGTTTGGCACTGTCCTGCTAAAATAAGCAAAGCCTTCCTTTCAAATATTAAAAAATATAAAATATTAGAAGCTTGTAACTGAATAGCGAATGTGTTTTTTTTTTTTTTTTTTACAAATTGTGGCGAAATTATTTA
>JAFMOC010001475.1:0-2500 GCA_019802505.1 Corydoras sp. C115 | reverse complement strand
GATCCATGTTTTTGGACTGTGGGAGGAAACCGGAGAACCCGGAGGAAACCCACGCAGACACGGGGAGAACATGGAAACTCCACCCAGATTGCGATTGGAACCGGGAATCCCTAGTGCTGAGAGGAGAACGTGCTAACTACTAATCCACCGTGCCGCCCTATATATATATATATATATATATATATATATATACAGGTTGTAGCATATTGTCATTGAACGTTCTACATGACAGACGTTCTGTCTCTGATCAGATGCTGTATTGAGTGTTTCTTTGCCGTTGCGTCTCTTCAGGTGGAGGTTGTATAAAGTGAGGCCGTTTATAGAACGTTCCAGCCGTTTTTGCCGCTCTTGGCCCGACGATGCTTCTCTCCTCCGGTCGTATTGTATCTCCTCAGTGTGGAAGGCCAGAGGGGCGGGGACGAGCCTGTCTATTGATGAAGGGTTCTTGGAGAAAGGATGCATGTTGGATGAAAACCCTCAGCCTCCTACTCAAAGGCACTCTTTATCAGCTAGCACAGCCAACCACATGCGGTGCATATAGAGCAAACCGAGGCACCGTAGCTAGCAGCTAATGCTCACGTGTTGAGCAGTGGGCAGCGCTCGTTCACCCCCCCAATGAGTCCACAAATTTGTTCTTCACTTCCACGGCACCCACAGACTGTTCCATACATCCTCGATCATCCCCATATCCAATTCCATTTCATTTAACTCCATACCTTTCTTACATCTTCATTTTATTCTATATTTTCTTATGTGGTGGCACGGTGGCTTAGTGGTTAGCATGTTCTCCTCTCAGCACTAGGGATTCCCGGTTCGAATCCCAAACTGGGTGGAGTTTCCATGTTCTCCCCGTGTCCCCGTGGGTTTCCTCCGGGTTCTCTGGTTTCCTCCCACAGTCTAAAAACAAGGATCACCTCAATTGAGTGCTCCAAATTGCCCCATATACAGTGTGTCTGTGTGAGTGAGTGAGTGTGTGTCCAGCGATAGATTGGCGTCCTGTCCTGGGTGTATCTGCCCCAGCGTCCGAAAACGTTCTCCCTGGATGTGCATGGGGAACCCCCCCCGTGACCCTAATAGAGGATAAAGCGGAAGATAATGAATGAATGAATGTATATTTTCTTGTGTGGTGGGCACAGTGGTTTAGTGGTTAGCATGTTCTCCTCTCCAGCGTTAGGGATTCCCGGTTCGAATCCCCATCTGGGTGGAGTTTCCATGTTCTCCCCGTGTCCCCGTGGGTTTCCTCCGGGTTCTCCGGTTTCCTCCACTGTCTGAAAACTAGGATCAGGTCAATTGAGTTCTCCAAATTGCCCCATATAGAGTGTGTCTGTGTGTGTGAGTGTGTGTGTCGATTGGCGTCCTGTCCTGGGTGATAGATTGGCGTCCCTGTCCTGGGTGTATCTG
Source organism: Corydoras sp. C115 (assembly GCA_019802505.1). Taxonomy (NCBI): domain Eukaryota; kingdom Metazoa; phylum Chordata; class Actinopteri; order Siluriformes; family Callichthyidae; genus Corydoras; species Corydoras sp. C115. The sequence continues at coordinate 1,099 of JAFMOC010001475.1, read as the reverse complement.
CCCAGTGCACGAAACGTTCTCCCCTGGATGTGCATGGGGACCCCCCCCCCTCCCCGTGACCCTAATAGAGGATAAAACGTAAGATAATGGATTAATTTTCTGGCGGCACCGTGACTTAGTGTTTAGCATGTTCTCCTCTCAGCACTAGGGATTCCTGTTTCGAATCCCAATCTGGGTGGAGTTTCCATGTTCTCCCCGTGTCCACATGGGTTTCCTCTGGGTTCTCCGGTTTTTTTCCCACAGTCCAAAAAAAATGGGGTCTTGGTGAATTTAATAAATTGCCCCTATCTGAATTGCATGGTTGTAGCTGCCAATCAATTGCTGCACACACACTCATTCACACACACACACAAAGATAGATAGGGGCAATTTAACGCAGTCAGTTTACCTTAAATCAAATATAAAATAAAGGCTATCATGTTCTCCTCTCAGCATTAGGGATTCCCGGTTCGAATCCCAATCTGCGTGGAGTTTCCATGTTCTCCCCGTGTCCACGTGGGTTTCCTCTGGGTTCTCCAGTTTCCTCCCACAGTCCAAAACCATGGATCAAGGTAAATTAAATTTGGATTATTTAAATTGCCCCTATCTGAATTGCATGGTTGTAGCTGCCAATCAATTGCTGCATACACACTGATTCACTCACACACACACAAAGCTAGAGCTAGATAGGGGCAATTTAAAGCAGTCAGTCCACCTTAAATCCATGTTTTTGGACTGTGGGAGGAAACCGGAGAACCCTGAGGAAACCCATGAGGACACGGGGAGAACATGGAAACTCCACCCAGATTGGGATTCGAACTGGGAATCCCTAGTGCTGAGAGGAGAACATGTTTAACACTAAATCAATGTTCGCCCAGATTAAATGATTTAAATTAATTAGTTTTTTTAATAAACTATTGTAAATTGTATCCGGTTCATTAAAAGTTTATTAAATCTGTTTTAATTTTGCAGATAACATCTGTAACAGGTCCAGCAGTAGACAGAGTGTATACCTGAACACAGCTAGAGACCAAGGAGTCAAATCTTTACTACAACATTCAATTATTTTTGTATTATTGTTATAACTAAAGCTCTGTGAAGAACTGGAAACGTATTCCAA
>JAFMOC010001476.1:0-18443 GCA_019802505.1 Corydoras sp. C115 | reverse complement strand
GTTATAACGATGAGGTAGCTGAACAGTTAAGAGAATAAAGTAAAACTAAACTAAGAAAAAAAAGTAACTAAAAGTAACTAAGCAACTAGATAACACTTAATTTAGTAGATAAGCTTAACAGAGCTAGACAGCGCACGTACGTGTCACAATGGTGCCAAAATAAAATACGTTACCAGAACACCAGCAGGGTTATCAAGCACATGCATAGCCCCAGACCACCCTCTGGAACATCTATTGCTTTGATTGAATTGAATCAATCGATTCGATTGATTTCTCCAAATTGCCCCATGAGTGTGTGTGTGTGAATGTGTGCCCAGTGATAGATTGCCCCCCTGTCCTGTGTATCTGCCCAGCAACTGAGATGTCCCCCCCCCCCCCCCCCGCAACCCTGATAGAGGATAAAGCGGAAGATAATGGATGGATAGATGGATGTTAGTATTGTCCAATCAGTATAGAAAAGACGGCTTCAGATTGCCATTTTCACAGAAATTGCAGCAAATAGCATGGCAAAAACTTGGCTTTAGTACACCCAAATGACCAAACACAATGGAAGTGCAATGGCTACCTGGCAAATCAAGAAAAGCATTTTGAGTTCGACATTGCAAAAAAATATTCAACCCCCCCCCCCACTCGAAATGAAAATGGTATTTTAGTTCTTTGACAGTCAAATAAAGTGCAAAAACACAAACAGAAAGTATCGAGTGTAGATAATTCGCAATGCAGTGCTTCGGATTTAAGCACGGAGGCGGGGACACATGCCGGTTTTTGGAACAGCGAAAGAGACGGGTGGGGGGGGGCAGACTGCTCGCTTACACAGTGATAGAGATCATGATTCAGAATGAATCACATTTGTGTGTGAAAATGCGTGCACACGTGTATAAGTGCTTCCGATACTGTGCTGTAAAAGACTCCTATTTTGTCCATGAACGCAGTCCAAACACGAGAGATGAATCGTGTACCACGATCAGAGACTTCAGGAATCCCAAAGAGGCTAAACACCTGATGAAATAAACACTCAGCAGTTTGAAAAGCGGTAGGTAATGCTGGAAAGGAAATAAATCTCACCCCTCGAGAAAAGCAATCTACCATAGTGAGGATTACTGTGTTGCCAAAAGATGAGGGCAAAATCGGTGACAAAGTCTATTGCGATATGAGAGCAGGGATGCCTAGGGGTGACTAGAGGCATAAGTTTACCCACAGGAAGGGTTCGAGGAATTTTGCATTGGGCACAGATCGAACAGGAAGCCACAAGCTGGTGAAAGTCTGCCAACATGCTCTCCCACCAATATTTACCCGCCAGTAATTGCAATGTCCTAGTTTCACCTGGGTGACCTGTGGAAAGGGAGGTGTGCACCCAAGTAAGCAACTGATCAAAAATTTAAAGGGACATATAGCCTATCTTGGGGACCCTGACTAGGTGGCGGGTTGAGTGTATTATATTTTACTATTTCAGAGTCAATCCCCCATCAAATAGGAGCTACGAACATGCTGGCAGGAAGAATGGACTTTTCATCTAGAGAGGTATTGATTTTAGGCTTGAACTGCCGAGAGAGCGCATCAACTTTAATATTGCGAGAACCAGGTTGGTATGTAATGTTGAAATTAAAGCGCGAGAAGAACAAAGACCAGCGTGCCTGACGAGAATTAAGATGTTTGGCTGTCCTGAGGTATTCCAAATTAATACTAAAAAGGGAAATTTGGCCCCCTCCAGCCAATGACGCCATTCCTCCAAAGCAAGTTTCAGCACCAACAATTCCTTGTCGCCAATGCCATAATTCTGTTCTGCAGGCGAAAGCTTCTTGGAAAAATAAGCCAATGTATAAAGTTTCTCAGGCGTTCCGCTGCGTTGTGAAAGGATGGCACCCACACCGATGTTAGATGCGTCCACCTCGACCACAAAAGCTCGCTCAGGATCTGGGTGTTTCAACAATGGAGCCGATGTAAATCTCCCCTTAAGATCCTTGAACGCTGAATCAGCAGCGTCCGTCCAGCGAAGAGTTCTGGAGTCTCCCTTCAGTAGACATGTCAAGGGTGCCGCCACAGAGCTGTAATGGCGAATAAACCGACGATAGAAGTTCGCGAATCCAAGGAATCGCTGTAGTTCTTTAATGGCGTTGGGGCGTGGCCATTCTACTACTGCAGATATTTTCCATTTGTGCATATACACTCCCTCTTGACTTATGACATATCCCAAAAAAGATGTACTGGTTACATGAAATTCACATTTCTCGAGTTTAACGAACAGTTCATTTTCCAGCAGTTTTGAGAGTACTTACCACATGTGCCTTACAGTACATGCGATTGCATATCTTGCGAGTAGATCAAGATGTCGTCAATGTAAACTATAACAAATCGCCCCAGCATATCCCTCAGAACATCATTGATGAATGCCTGGAAGACTGATGGAGCATTGCGGAGACCGAATGGCATCACCAAATATTCATAGTGCCCGTGAGTAGTATGAAAAGTGGTTTTCTACTCTTCCCCCTCACGAGTTCAAGTTCAAGTTATTTATTTATATATTATATTTATATATTTTACAACATTACATTGTCACAAAGCAGATTTACAGAATGAAAAGCCTTTAAACCCGAAGCGACAGTGGCAAGAAAAAACTCCCTGTTATGCTGTTATTTAAGGAAGAAACCTTGGGAGGACCAAGACTCAGTGGGGGACTCATCCTCCTTGAGTGGCCAGGCAGCAACAACAGTGTAGGACAGCAATGTACAGATATTTAACAAATGAAAAAACTCTAACAACTGGAAAACTATATGTGAGTCCATTAAGGGGGTCTTGCAGGACCGCCAGTCCAATTAATATTCAGGTTCAATCCAGTATTCGTTGGCAGAGCCATGGATGAAGGTCTGACTACACCTCCAGGAAGCCGGTCACATCTCAAAAGAAACAGACAAAGGAAGGCAGTTAGAGCTAATAATAAAGCACAGCATTTAATTAATAAGTAATTGATTGACTCACGAATTCTGATGAGATTGTAAGCATTCCTGAGGTCAAGTTTGGTGAATACATGTGCCTCCCGAAGTTGTTCCAATGCTGGGACCAGAGGTAGAGGATATGGATACGCTTTGGTGACAAGATTTAGTCCACGATAATCTATGCAGGGACGGAGTTCTCCATCTTTCTTTTGTACGAAAAAGAAGCTGGCAGCCGCTGGTGACGTGGAAGGACGAATGAAGCTCTTATCCAGGGCCTCCTGAATATATTCCTCCATCACACTCTCTTCTTTAATCGTAAGAGGATAAATATGAGATTTGGGCGGAATGGCTTGGTTGACAAGTTCAATACAACAGTCGTAATGACGATGAGGAGGAAGGTGAGTGGCACGACCCTCACTGAATACCTCTTGCAGATCCTCATATACAGCGGGAATTAGGACATGGTGAGGATGATCTGTTTTGGTCATGGCAGTCGTTCGTAGTTTCAAACCGAGAGGTTGTAAACACTGCTTCTTACAGAACTCGGACCACACCATGATTTGCTGATCTGCCCAGGAGATGACTGGGTTGTGTGTCCTAAGCCAGGGAGCACCCAGTATGATTTCATAAGCTGAAGAGTTCAGAATAAAGAGGCGTAGTTGCTCAGAGTGTAGCGCACTCATATCCATGCGAATGGAATCAGTTTGTTCCGTTATGACTCCAGAGCCAATGGGCTGTCCATCAACAGCAGAAAGATGCAGAGGAACTGGTAGGGTGCTCACAGGAATGTTCAATTGTCTGGCGATGTCCCGATGTATGAAATTTCCCTCAGCTCCAGAGTCAATCAGCGCTGAAAGAACAAAAGATTTGTCTGAACAGTAGATAGTCACTGGCAGAATGATAGAATGGGCGAACATGGGTGTCGACATGGTACTCACACATTTAGTGTCACACACTTTCCAGTGGAGGGAGACATTGCCCTAGACGGGTGTAATGTACAGTCGTGCACCGTATGTCCAACATGACCACAGTACAGCCACAGACCCTCTCGAAGTCTTCGTTGGCGTTCACGGTGAGATAGGCGCGAGGTGTCACACTGCATAGGCTCCTCGGATTGTTGGTTTCGACGTGCGAATACGCGCCGACCTCACTGTTGTAAATGTGATGTCGGTGCCGAAGTTGGTCCAACCGAATGGACAGGGCAATGAGAGAATTTAGGTCCATTCCGTCATCCTTACAAGCCAGTTCAGACAAAATTTCAGTCCGTAGCCCCATACGAAACATCGTAGCTAGTGCCGTGTTATTCCAGCTGCTGGAAGCTGCTAATGTACAAAATTGTCTCGCGTATTCAGCAGACGACTGCCGACCCTGGCGAAGCGTGGCGAGTTTCTCTCCAGCACACCGACCATCATGAGGATGGTTAAACAATCAGGACAGAATGTGCAGGCGACTATATGCTAGAAAGCGTAGAATGCAATGTCATTGGTAGATGTGTTCATAACAGCCTGCATGGAATCATGAAGTATCAGAGATGATACCTTTTTCCCTTCCCTATAATACTTACACATGGACAGTTAGCTGAGACAATTCCTAGGTGAGATCAGTAATATCACCTGCTTTCCTTGCTCTGGCTCACATTTACAAATCTATGTTTCAATGTGGTTTCAATAGAACATGCACATTGAAGTTTTGTTCACATTACGGATTATAGTTTATCTGCATTTTCTGCAATAAACTTCCTTATATCTCTTACTCCTGCCAACTCTCCCCTGCACAGGCATTTACGAGTCTGTGTTTGTGGTTTCATCACATGCATGTTGCAGTTCTGCTATAATAGATTTTAGTTCACCTGTATCTTTGCATACTTTATAAGGACTCACCTTTACTCTAGTTACTGTTGGTCAGCACCCCCCATAGAGCAGGAAGTATTTTGTTGAAGTATTTTGTCACTGATTGTTGGTAGTGTGTGCTGTTTTGGTATAAATGAATCAGACACAAAATTCACAAAGCATTGTTGTGCAGACAACATCCATAAGAAAAGCGTACTGTTACTTAGTATACTGATAGGGATATAAGTATAAGATGATCAAGTACAGAAACTATGAAGGAATAGATATATAATCATATCTGATTATACAAAAATATAGATATGTAAAACAAACATAACGAGCTCCTTTCAGCTAAGAACAGGAAACTGAGGCTACAATTTGCACAAGCTCATCGAAATTGGACAATAGAAGATTGGAAAAACGTTGCCTGGTCTGATGAGTCTCGATTTCTGCTGCGACATTCGGATGGTAGGGTCAGAATTTGGCGTCAACAACATGAAAGCATGGATCCATCCTGCCTTGTATCAACGGTTCAGGCTGGTGGTGGTGGTGTCATGGTGTGGGGAATATTTTCTTGGCACTCTTTGGGCCCCTTGGTACCAATTGAGCATCGTTGCAACGCCACAGCCTACCTGAGTATTGTTGCTGACCATGTCCATCCCTTTATGACCACAATGTACCCAACATCTGATGGCTACTTTCAGCAGGATAATGCGCCATGTCATAAAGCTGGAATCATCTCAGACTGGTTTCTTGAACATGACAATGAGTTCACTGTACTCAAATGGCCTCCACAGTCACCAGATCTCAATCCAATAGAGCATCTTTGGGATGTGATGGAACGGGGGATTTGCATCATGGATGTGCAGCCGACAAATCTGCGGCAACTGTGTGATGCCATCATGTCAATATGGACCAAACTCTCTGAGGAATGCTTCCAGCACCTTGTTGAATCTATGCCACGAAGAATTGAGGCAGTTCAGAAGGCAAAAGGGGGTCCAACCCGTTACTAGAATGGTGTACCTAATAAAGTGGCCGGTGAGTGTATATATAGCATGTTCGCCTCATGTTTGCTTGGGACTCCCGGTTCAAATCCCTATCTGGGTGGAGTTTTCATGTTCTCCCCATGCCTGCGTGGGTTTCCTCCGGGTTCTCCAGTTTCTTCCCACAGTCCAAATTGAATTCTCCAAAATTGCCCCATATAGAGCTACTCGGATGAACCACTTTGTAGACAGAGGTAGACAGTCAGAGGAAGATTTATTGTACAATTGTGAAATGGGACAACCGCTGGTAGGTAGCGCAGGAATTGCAGTAGTGGCGTGACGTCGGCGCGTGATGTCAGAGCGTGACGTTGGTGGCGTAGTGTCCCAATCCACTTGTACACTAGAGACATGGTGGACGGCAGCGGAAGTGCGGGAACTGCCAACACGGAACAAAACAAAACGAGTACCAGGAACCAACAAACACAAGAAAATAAACGTAATCACCGTACTGAAATAAACACCCAACACACAAACTTGGAGACAGTGCGAGAAGACTAATACTAGACTTGGCATAGCGAGAATTAACAAGGGAGAACGAAAAACCCCGTGATAAGGAACAGGTGCAACTAATCAGGGACGGGGCTACCCAAAACACCCACACCACGTAACAAACAGTGACAGATCCTGACAAACAATTGTAAGGAGTGAGTTCCACTCCTTACTTTTTCGTTTTAGTTTTATTCAGTTCTCTGTTCCTTATTATGTATGGGTTTTTGTTTGTTAATTGTTATTGTGTTTGGTTATTGGTTGCCGAACTTGGTCATGTGTTCCCTTTTTGCTATTTAGTTTCCGTGTTTTTTGTCATTCATTAGTTGAGCATCTTTATTGGCACGCGCTGTTAGAAGACTTCGTTCTAATTTGTGCTTTACTAAAACGCTATTTTAATTACCCACACTTCCTGGCTTCATTTGCTTGCTTTTATCTAGGTTTGGGCACCGCAGAATAACAACAAATTTTTTTGTTACATGTTTTATAGGTTACATTAAGTGTAGAATGTGAGATTTTTGTAAGTGGAATCCATTACTCAGTGTCGCTGTGAGTCTCTAGCACAGTAATACACAGCTGTGTCTTCAGTTTGCAGATTCTGTCCTTGTAATGTTATTGTGTTACTGCTGGTGTCTCTGGAGATACTAAACTTATTTTTCAGTTTCTCATTATAATAAAGGCTCCCACCACTTCTGATCAATCCAACCCATTCCAGAGCTTTTCCTGCAGGTTGTCGAATCCAGCCTGTGTGATCGCTGGTAACTGAATATGAAACTTTGCAGTCGATGGAGAGTCTTTCGCCTGGTTTTACCATCTTGAAACCAGGCTGATTCAGTTCAACACAATTTACACCTATAAAGTACAACATTTACCAATTTTAGGTGCTGTATAATATGTGATGTAAGAATTGTATTATTTAAGGTTAAATTAAAATCTAACAAAAAAGTGGTTTGGAAATTATCTTGATTAAATAGTCTTGATTAAATTTCTTACATAATACAGCAGCCAGCAGGAGCAAAAGAGATGAAGAGAACATGATGTTGGTTGATATTCTGATCTCCAGAGCTCAACAGAAACTCTAATTACATAAATAGTGCAAGATCCAGCCCTGTAGCATTAATTTGATTATTTATAAAAGGCATGTAATTGTGCACTTCATGGACTGGAGGTGTGTCTTGTAGAGAAACAAATTAACTTCCCACTCTTTTCTATAAATGCACACACTCCTTTCCTGCTACTAATAGCCGTGATTAATGTATAAACAGATGTGTAATTATGATGTGTATGGCATTACAGCCGAAGTCAATACATTGGAGTTTGATTCTAAAATAATAAAAGAATGACTGTGTGACAAAATGAAGATTTTTAAGACAAAGTCTTACATTAATTACACGGTGCAAATTTTCATACAATACTTTTACGACTGTCTACAGGAACTTCAGGACAAAACAATGATTAAATATAACAAGCTGAATGGATCCACTACACCAGCTAATGGATGCAACATCAGTGACTCAAATTGTTGTGTGGACATATAAATATAAACATAAATTATACTTGTTTCAAGTACTACAATTCTACTACAATGACTTTACATGCATTATAATGCTAAGTAAGTTTTTGTGTTAATTTGGAATGGATTTTATCAACAGTTTGTTAGTAGTGTGCTTTGCTTACTTTCCACAGTTTATGGGTGGAAACGTGAAAATTAATGGAATATTTGTTTGGTTTATCTAATCGTATTAAATACAGGAGTAAGAATGTGTAAGTTGTATGTTAATTGCCTGTTCAACTAGAGAGAGATAAAGAGAGAATAAGTAAACAAGTGACTTAACCACAGAGAGAATTCAAAAACGCTGTTTGTGTTTCTCTGTCTACAGTTCCACCAACCAACCTACAATGATAAAATGTTTAAATTAAATCTATATTTTACTCTAGAAAATCCTGTTTCCAGTCCTCATTGTGTCTGTTCATGTTACATGGGTGCAGAAACCCAGGACATTATGGACAATATCACAATTCCTGACGAAAAATTGATGCATGCATGGCTTCAGACCATCCTCCCAGCACATCCCATTCAACTGAAGTGATAAAGTATTCATCCATCCATTATCTTCCGCTTTATCCTCTACTAGGGTCACGGGGGGGGGGGGGGGGGGTTCCCCATGCCCATCCAGGGGAGAACGTTTCGGGCACTGGGCAGATACACCCAGGACAGGGTGCCAAACTATCGATGGGCACACACTAACTCACACAGACACACTCTATATGGGGTAATTTGGAGAATTCAATTGTCGGAGGAAACCCACGCGGGGGGAAAATGGAAACTCCACCCAGATTGGGATTCCAACTGGGAATCCCTAGCGCTGAGAGGCGAACGTGCTAACCACTAAGCCACCGTGCTGCCCACATGATAAATTATTAAAGTGATCTATTGTCCACTCAGCAAATCCCAGTCTGAGTGGAGTTTGTCTCCTTGTTCTCCCAGTTTTTCTGTGGGTTTCATCTGGGTTCTCAGGTTTCTGTTAACAGTCCAAAAACATGGATTTGTGGTAAATTGAATTCTCCAAATTGCCCCATATAGTGTGTGTTTGTGCGTATGCATTTGTGAGTGAGTGTGCCCAGGGATAGATTGCCCCCTGCCTTGCATGTTGTAAGAAATCCGGGTTCTGCATCGGTCTCTCCTGCACGCTCTGTCACTCGCGCTCTTAGCCCCGCCTTCTAGTTCCGCTTTCGCTCCGGCACCAGGTGAGGCTAATTTGTTTGATGGGTCGTTTCTCTTATTTAAGCTCTGTCTTCACACGGGACGAATCGCGAAGTATTGTCCCTGATTTATCATACATGCCGAGCGATTTTTTGACTGCTATCCTGTCTGCTTTTGTGTCTCGTGGTGCGTCTGGTCTCGGTGAGTGCGTGTCTGTTTATGTTAGCTGTGTGTTAGCATCTGCGTTCTCACCTCCGTGTATAGATCAGTATTTGTCGTTGTATGAGTGAACGTCTTTGTTTATCTGTGATCGCTCCCTGGTGTCTGTCTGAATCTCTTTCTGTTTTCAGTGTTCATCCTGTCCTTTGTGTCCTGCGTCCCGGGAGCGATCTCTGTCCGTCCGCTCAGGTGGTTCGGCTTCGGCCGGGTGGGGCGGAGTTCGCACTCGCCCTAGCCTGCTCCGCTGGCGCGCCACCACCTGAGGGCGTCCGTGTCTCATCGTTCATCGTTCACTCTACTTACTAACGGTTCCAAGCTTTATACTAATACGCTCTGTTTTGGTGAACTAACGTTGTTTCCTCCAGTGTATACTAATACCTTGACTGTCCTCCCAGCCCTCGTTGTTCTCAGTCTGGTTCCCAGCCTTCAGTCGTCCCGTGTAGTTCACCATACCTCTTTGTGCACTTTCTACACTCTTTCTTCTTTCAGGTTTTGTGATTACACTCTCGTTAACACACCTATTCTGTCTATCATAGGGTTTGTTATTTTGTCTGTCCTAGACACACTCACTAGCTTCTTCTATTTCTTCTCACGCATAGCCAGTGTAGGGTTCTCTTACTACAGCGTAGTTTACTCTGTGTGCCTTGTTTTATTTAGTTTTTGTTTTGGCTCGGTGTTGTGCTCTGCCCAGTCCTCCGTCCAGGTTAATCACCCCGGCCTGGGTCCAGCGGGCAACATCCTCCTCGCACCATCCTCCTCCTGCACTACCCTACCTCTGCCTTGCATTTCAATAAATAACTGTTGTTCTGCATCCACGTCTCCAGAACTCTCCTTACAGACGTTTTGTGACACATGTATCTGCCCAGGGCTCAAAACGCTCTCCCCTGGATGGGCATGAGGAACCGCTTCGTGATCCTAGTATAAGATTAAGTGGATGATAATGGATAGATAGGTGGATATCCTAGTTTCTTTCAGGGTATCAAAGGTAAATCTGTCTAATAGTTATTTCCAGTAGAGTGCATAGTTAGTACATAGCACAATATTATTACAATTATTATTATTATTCATTTATCATTTAAATTTATAACATTATAGTAAATCAAATTATTTTTTTAGTGCGGAACGATGGCTTAGTGGTTAACATGTTCCCGATTTATTGCTCCATGTTCTAATCCCAGTCTGGGTGAAGTTTCCTTGTTCTTCCTGTGTCTGCGTGTCTGTGCCATATTAGAGGATAAAGTGGATTATAATTAATAAATACTTTTATATAATAAAAAAAATGAGTTAAATTAGAAAAAAAAATGTAATGCAACTTAATGTAACTTAGATCAAGAGTTTTTTGTTGGAAGAATCCACTACTCCATATCATTGTGAGTATTTAGCACAGTAAAACACAGTCTTCAGATTCTGTCCTTGTAATGTTATCGTGTTTCTGCGGGTGTCTCTGGAGATACTGAACTTATTTTTCAGTTTTTCACTATAAGATGTGCTCCCATCAGACCAGATAACTCCAATCCACTCCAAAGATTTTCCTGAAGGTTGTCGAATCCAGCCAGTAGCATAGCTCGTAACTGAATATGAAACTTTGCAGTTGATAGAGAGTCTCTCGCCTGGTTTTACCATCTTCAAACCAGGTTGATTCAGTTCAAAACAATTTACGATTGAATAAACAATCTGTGAAGTACAACATATAACAGTTTTAGAAACTGTGTAATATCCAGTGCTCTGCATTATTTTAGGTTAAATAAAATGTTACAAGATAAACTTGATAAAAATTCTTACAGGATGCAGCAGCCAGCAGAAGCTGCTTTTGAGATTTTGAGAACATGATGTGGGTTGATGTTCTGAACTCCAGACCTTAACAGGAACTTTATCATATTAATAGTGAAGGGTCCAGAATTGCAGCATGAATTAGATTATTTCGAAATGTAAATTTTATGAACAGGAGGTGTGTCTTGTGGAGAAACACTACCCAGACTTTTATGTATAAATTGACACACTCACTTTCTGCTATTATTATGACTGTAATTAAGGTATAAACATATGTGTAATTATGCATAACAGTTTACATAAATGCACTGGACTTTGATTTTAAACAAATGAATATATAACTTGAGAATGAAGTAAAAATTTTAAGATAAAGTCACTAGTCTCCCCTCCCTCTAGCATCACCATGGACCAAAAAAAAAAAAAAAAGCTTTCTGACCATTTTCTCTTGGTTCAGCAAGAAACATCAGAACTTGCAGCGTTTTACTGTCAGTTGACAGCCAAAAACCAACAATACATGAGTTGCTCTCCCTGTCCACACATATGTGACCAGAGGCATGATCTGGGAATAAAATGCATAAGTATCAGCCAACAGGAAAAAATTAATTAGCCATTAGGGAAAAATGTCCGAGGCCTGAATCTCAGGTGCGCTGAGCCTCAGGGTTAGAATCAATAATTACCTGAAGTTGGCTGGAATAATTATACAATTACATGTCTGAAGCAAAACCTCTAGCTACTGACCTGTTACAAGAACAGTAAAAAGTGGGAACACTGTTTCTTGTGGGAAATGCAATTTACTACAGTATATAAGGCCTGGCAAACATTTAGTGCTGTTTAAAATCTAGAAAAATACATGTTATGGGTGACAATGGCTAAGTGGTGTAAAGTGATTTTTCTGGAAGGGATTGGTAAATTGACAGTGTCACATACGGGGCGCGCTGTCCGGACGATGGCGGTGCATCTTTTATTCGCTTTAGCACAGTGGGAACACCGCTGGAGGAAACGCGATTCGAAATAAACCAAAACATAAAACAGCGGGAACGCCGCTGACAAAACGTGCCTCGAACTACAAAACAAAACGAATAGACGCAAGCAGCGGAAAAGCCGCTGAATGCACGGCGAGGAAAGCCGGGAGCGAAAATTAGAAATAAACACACCACTCTGAAACCCCGACGTGGCGTATGAGCATTAGCCCACGAGGCGTGTGTGCTAAATGAATGCTCAATCGAGAATGCTGGCCTGCTGACTGCTACGGAGGGATGCTAGAAATGCAGTCAACAGGCCACACGTGATCAGGTAGGACCCAATCCCTGCTCAAGGGGATAGGCGCTACCTACGGAAGCCCCGAACGGCCAAAACCTGATACACGGGAGGCAGGGGGAGGGGCCCAACCCTCCCAACCCTCCCAACCTGACATATCGCCCCCCCAAAACAACCGGGTGGCAAAGGCACCCGGGGAACTCGAAAAAACAGAAAGGGGGCTCGAAGGGCCGCGTGGAGACCCCTGGAGTGTGCGGGGACGCCGTGAGCAAGGGTGCAGCGGCACCGTGACCCCGTGTACGGGTGTGGGCGACGTGACCCTTTTTGAGCCCGGGACGCACGTGACCCCTTGAGAATGTGGGGGCGTCGTAAAAGACGAAGGGTGCGAGGGCAATGTGCCCCTATGAGGGAGAATAGGAGGAGGAGGGACCCGCTGTGAGCACGGCGGCACCGTGACTTTCTGTGTGAGTGGTGGCGCCGTGCCTTCTTGTAGGCATAAGGGTGACGGGGCCCTTTGAGGACGCGGGAGCGCCGTGACCTCCTGTGAGTGCGCGGGGGGCATGACCCCAAGTGAGCGCTAGAGGGGTGTACCCTCTTAAGGGTACCGGAAGGGCGAGACCCCTTGTGAACGCTTGGGGGGCGTGACCCCTTGCGAGCGAGCGGAGGACGTGCGACTCTAAGGATGCGGGGATGCCCTAACCCCTTGAGAACCCAAGGACGTCGTGACCCCATGAGTGCACAACGGCGCTGAGACCCCTTGAGAGCGTGAAGTCGACCGAACCCCCACGCGGACTCCGGTGCGGAAAAGCCCAACATGGACTCCGGAACCTGAGCATGAACAGTGGGTGCGGAGACCGGAGAGAGGTACGTGGGTAGAGGGGCCGAAGAGACCAACACGGCCACGGGGGAGACCGGGGTACACGCGACCGCAGAGGTGAACCGAGTGGACGCACATGTGAACCGAGTGGATACGGAAGTAGCCCGAGTGAACGCAAAGGTGACCCGAGTGGACGCACATGTGACCCGAGTGGACGCAGAAGTGATTCGAGTGAAAACAGAAAAGAACCGAGTGGACGCACATGTGACCCGAGTGAACGCAGAACTGACCCGAGTGGACGCACTTGTGACCCGAGTGGACGCAACGGTGAATCCGATATGGTCCATGCACATGGCAGCCGGCCCAGGGTCCCATATGAATTCTTCCGCCCCCCAAAGTCCTTGGTCTGGCGGTTTCTTTGTCCAGAGCGGGTGGCAAATTGTCCTTCCCAGGTGGCTGATCGTCCACTTTAGTGGGCCTATCGTCCGCGGAGTCAGAACAGACCAATTTAGGGGTGAGCTGATCCTGTGCGGGGCCCACAGGAATCCAGCGACTCCCCACCAGACCACAGGACTGCCCTCCGGAGGATGCACCAAGCACCATGCTCCGACTCCCAGTCTGCCTCCTCTCCGCCACCTGGACACAAAGAGGGAGAGCCAGTACCTCGTCCACACTACACACTATATGGTCCTGGTCTACCGAGACGGAGTCCGAACTCCGACCGCAGACTATACAGACCCCGGACGGCCTGTCCCTGGACAATCCCGCGGAGTACTATGCGGAGCATCGGCGAACGCATCGCGAGGTGAAATGCGAGAAAAAACGCGTTGAGGCGGATGCGGAGTGTCTCCCTGAGCCTCACGAGGCGCGGTGCGAGGAGCAGTGCACGGGGCAACGCGAGAGGAATCGCGTTGGGGCGAAGCCTGCAGAGTGTGACCCTGAGCGCTGCGAGAAGCAGAACGAGGAGCCGCGCGAGGAGAATCACGAGCGAAATCGTGAGGAGCGACGCGTGGAGGACTGCGAGGGACAACCAGAGGAAGAACGCGTTGGCGCGAAGCCTGTAGAGTGTCACCCTGAGCGTTGTGAGAAGCAGCACGAGAAGCCGCGCGAGGAGAATCGTGAGCGGAATCGCGGGAAGCGACGCGTGGAGGGCTGCGAGGGGCAATGCGAGGGGCAACGAGGGGAAAAACGCGTTGGGGCGCCTGCAGTGTGTCACCCTGAGCGTCGCGAGAAGCAGCATGTTGCGAGAGACGCCGTGCTAGGAGAATCACGAGCGAAATCGTGAGGAGCGACGCGCAGAGGGCTGCGAGGGGCAACGAGAGGGGCAGCGCGAGGAGCAACGCGAGGGAAAACGCGTTGGGACGCGTGTGGAGCGTCGCCCTGAATATCGAGCGGCGCGGCGCGGGGCGAATCGCGAGCGGAATCGCAAGGAGCGACGCGAGAGGCACCGAGGGGAGCAGCGCAAGGAAAAACGCGTTGGGGCGCCTGCCGAGTGTCACCCTGAGCGTCGTGGGGTGCAGCACGAGGAGCCGCACTAGGAGAATCGCGAGCGGAATCGCGGGAAGCGACGCGCGGAGGGCTACGAGGGGCAACGAGAGGGGCAGCGCGAGGAGCAACGCGAGGAACAACGCGAGGAACAACGCGAGGAACAACGCGTTGGGGCGTCTGCAGAGTGTCCCCATGAGCGTCGCGAGGCACAGCGCGAGGGGAATCGCGGGGAAAACCGCGAGGAAACATACGATGAGGAGGACCTCGAGAGGCAACACGAGGAGCCGCGCGAGGAGAATCACGAGCGAAATCGTGAGGAGCGACACGCGGAGGACTGCGAGGGGCAACCGGAGAAAGAACGCATTGGCGCGCCTGCAGCGTGTCACCCTCAGAGTAGCGAGAATCAGTCTGAGAAGCCGCGTGAGGAGAATCGCGAACGGAATCGCGAGAAGCGACGCGCGGAGGACTGCGAGGTGCAGCGCGAGGCGCAGCGCGAGAGGGAACCCGAGCGGCGAGGGAGAACTCGCTGAACGGGTCCTTCGTGGAGTCAGGAGACTCGCACGGAGGAGCGCGAGGCAGAACCCGAGCAGCGAGGGAGAACTCGCTGAACGGGGCCTCTGTGGAGTAAGGAGACTCGCACGGAGGAACGTGCGGCGGGGCCCGAGCGACGAGGGAGAACTCGCCGAACGGGTCCTCCGTGTAGTAAGGAGACTCGCACGGAGGAGCACGCGGCGGGGGCCGGTCGGCGAGGAAAAGCTTGCTGAACGGGTCCTCCGTGGAGTCAGGAGACTCGCACGGAGGAGCGCGAGGCGGGACCCGAGCGGCGAGGGAGAGCTCGCCGAACGGATCCTCCGTGTAGTAAGGAGACTCGCACGGAGGAGCACGCGGCGGGGGCCGGTCGGCGAGGAAAAGCTTGCTGAACGGGTCCTCCGTGGAGTCAGGAGACTCGCACGGAAGAGTGCGAGGCGGGACCCGAGCGGCGAGGGAGAGCTCGCCGAACGGATCCTCCGTGTAGTAAGGAGACTCGCACGGAGGAGCGCGCGGCAGGGACCGGTCGGCGAGGAAAAGCTCGCTGAATGGGTCCTCCGTGGAGTCGGGAGGCTTGCACGGAGTGGTGCGCTGCGAATCCCGGGCGGCGAGAAAAAACTCGCTAAGGGGATGAACCCTAGGACCGGGAACCTCCCACGGAGGGACGCACGCGGAGGAGCACGGATGCTCGCGCTGCGACCCACACGCCGGATCGCGCTGTGGACCCCCGGTCCGCCCGTCCAGGTGATCACCCACGGAACCGGCATCTGAACCCGGGGCGAACCGGGCTAAGAATGCCGACTCGAACCGACTCGCTGAGGTGAGACAGACGTCCCCGGCGGCCACTAGGCCTTCGGCCCACCTCAGCGCAGGGCCCAGGAGTCGAGAGAGGTAGAACAACACCCTCTCTCGGTCCGAAAGCTCCCGACTGGTCACCAGGTCAAACACCCTGCGACAGCCGATAATATACGGCAGCGACTTTAACACCACACCGTCGCAGGGTGCCGGGAGCTTAATCGCGGCCGAGAGAGGGAGAACAATCTCCCCATACTCCGGGACCCGATCAATACCCCTTCTCGCTCCAACCTCCGGGGAGCGAGCACTGCAGCGAAATTTCAACGACGGGGCCGGCGCCAACCTAAGGAAGACTATCGCTGCAGTCGGGGCAACTACTGGCATGGCTAGTGCCGGGTTAAATTAGCCTTGCTGCTGCAGCCGGGGACTCGACTAAAGGCAGTGCTAATGCCGAGCTAAAGAAGCCGGTGCTGCAGCTCGAAAACGCGGCTAAAGGCGTGGCCAGTGCCGAGTTAAAATAGCCAAATACTGCAGCCGAAAAACGTGACTAATGGCGTGGCTAACGCCGATTAAATAGCCAAATGCTGCAGCTGAAAACGCGGCTAATGGCGTGGCCAGTGCCGAGTTAAAGTAGCCGATGCTGCAGCAAAGAAACGTGGCTAATGGCTGGACTAACGCTGATGTAAATAGCCGAATGCTGCAGCTGAAACACAATACCAAAGCGGGCTAGCGCCGAAGCTAACACCGCTAACAGCCGGAGGATGCGGCTAATCGCGGTTAGCGCCGAAGCTAACGCAGCTACCGATTGTATATAAAAAAAAACAAACCCGGGACGAAAGCCGGGGAACGCAGTCGCGCCAAAATATAATAAAGGTGAGCGCTTACCCGGAGGAGGAATCCTGGACTTGGCGGTTGTTCTTAGAGGGCAGCATTATGTCACATACGGGGCGCGCTGTCCGGACGATGGCGGTGCAGAGCGGTGCGGTGGAGAATTAGGGAGCCAGGCGACCAGGTAAGCGAACTCAACTTTATTCGCTTTAGCACAGCGGGAACGCCGCTGGAGGAAACAAGATTCTAAATAAACCAAAACATAAAACAGCGGGAACGCCTCTGACAACACAACGAAACCTGCCTCGAACTACAAAACAAAACGAATAGACGCAAGCAGCGGAAAAGCCGCTGAATGCACGGCGAGGAAAGCCGGGAGAGAAAATTAGAAATAAACACATCACTCTGAAACCCCGACGTGGCGTATGAGCATTAGCCCACGAGGCGTGTGTGCTAAATGAATGCTCAATCGAGAATGATGGCCTGCTGACTGCTATGGAGGGATGCTAGAAATGCAGTCAGCAGGCCACACGTGATCAGGTAGGACCCAATCCCTGCTCAAGGGGATGGGCCCTACCTACGGAAGCCCCGAACGGCCAAAACCCAATGCACGGAAGGCAGGGGGGAAGGGCCCAACCCTCCCAACCTGACAGACAGCACCTGTACCCTGTAATTTGTGGGAACACTAGGGAACTTAATATGGTGATTTCAGGGTCAGGCAGGGTCAGGGAGATGCGGGAAGTAGCATGGAAGCCACATGCTGAGACTGGTTGAATGGGACTTTGCGTGCTCGCGGGAATACAAGTAAGTACTGGCAAGTGACAAACTGGACAAAGAAGTGTCTGTTTGGGTCTTTGAATGCATTGAGGGAACGAAGGTGTTCGAATCTGGAGAGTGAATTAAGCCAGTGGAGTGAACGGCTGGGTGAGTCGACGAGCGAATTGCAAAACCGCCTGGATCGTTCGACAAGGAGTCTGCAAGGCTTTATAATCTGGGAGGAAGGGTGATAGGGTTACCACATGTCCCACTTTATGCGGGACATTCACGCAATTTCGTTACTTTTCACGCGTCCCGCAAATTGAGATATTGTCCCGCATTGCTGTTGAAAGTCAGACTCCAGTTTTGAAATGAGTGTTTTATAATCTGGCATTAGATGGCTGTGTTGTCTGTTATCGGGGAGAGGTGGGCTGTTTGAATGTCAACCAATCCGGAACGTGGACACATGTTAAGGGCGTGCCCAACAACACCCAAAAGTGAAACCTTTAAAAAATGAGTCATTTTTTTGTTTTACACAGAGGGAATACAACGTGAAAACGACAAGACAAGGGGAGAATCACAAAAAAAGGGTTCTGAAAAGAAGGGCAAGAAAAATAAAATTTAAAAAAAAAAAAAAATACAAAATTTATTTTACCCGTACAATACGTTGGAGAAATACAAGTCATACCCCCCTTTAAAAGGGACATTTAAAAAAATTTCTTTTTTGTACACCCTTTTTCACAAAACACACACGCACACACACACACACACACACACACAAAACAATTTTTATATTTTCACGGGGGGGCACGGTGGGTTAGTGGTTTGCACGGCGTTTCCCGCACTAGGGGTTCCCCAAAATTTGGGTTTTCCCTGTTTTCCCTG
Organism: Corydoras sp. C115; assembly: GCA_019802505.1. Lineage (NCBI taxonomy): Eukaryota > Metazoa > Chordata > Actinopteri > Siluriformes > Callichthyidae > Corydoras > Corydoras sp. C115. The sequence goes on along the minus strand of JAFMOC010001476.1, from coordinate 105 downwards.
GTCTGCGTGGGTTCCTCTGGGGTTTTCCGGTTTTTCCCACAGTTCCCAAAAAAAAAGGATCAAGTCAAAAAATTCTCCAAATGCCCAATTTAGAGTGTGTCTGTG
>JAFMOC010001477.1:0-18265 GCA_019802505.1 Corydoras sp. C115 | reverse complement strand
CTCCCAATCTTCTTAGGTGAGTTATGTGTACGACGTTAAAAGTCGTTAATTATATTCACACTCTCGTTAGTGGTTTGTGGGTAATATCTGAATGTTCTGAACTCAGGTCAAAGGACATCGAGGCGTCTGGCTTTAATGGCACCGCAGCGTTCATGGAGGTGCGGGTTCAGTCCATCGTGGTGGAATTCATTCTGAATCACGTGTCCCAGCTGTTTCCAGAGTCCGAACCGGAATGCGGTACTAAACAAAGCTGCTTAAATTAATAAATAATTCAACAATTCATTTAGGGCTGTCTTCAACTAAGGATTTTCATAGTCGAATCTGATTCGTCAGATTTTCCCTATAGTCGACTGATAGTCGAATCAGTTAAAATTTCACCACAAGATGGCGCAATAAGCGTAGTTTTTAAAAAAGAGGTTTTTTTTATATTTTACTTGTTTTTCTAGAGCACCGTAAATGGGTTAAAGCGCACACATCATTTAAAAAAATATATTAACAGAAATTAGGATGATTTTATTTGACAAAAGGCTATATATATAACGAAAACAAAGACATTTCATGTAAAAACTAATGCTTAGCAGCAGCCATGGGCGCCCCCATGTGGTCAAAATGGTACATTCGACTATGAGGTTCATAGTCGACTATGGTTCTCCGAATCGAATCGTCGAATCAGCGAATATTGCAGCTCACCCCTGAATTCATTCATTCATTATCTCCCGCTTTATCCTCTATTAGGGTCGCGGTGGGGTTCCCCATGCCCATCCAGGGGAGAACGTCTCGGGCGCTGGGCAGATACACCCAGGACAGGGCGCCAATCCATCGCTGGGCATACACTCACTCACACAGACACACTCTATATGGGGCAATTTGGAGAATTCAATCGACTTGATCCATGTTTTTGGACTGTGGGAGGAAACCGGAGAACCCGGAGGAAACCCACGCGGACACGGGGAGAACATGGAAACTCCACCCAGATGGGGATTCGAACCGGGAATCCCTAGCGCTGAGAGGAGAACATGCTAAACCACTAAGCCACCGTGCCGCCTAATTCAATAATTAATAAATAAATTAAATTAATTAAATTAATTAAAATAATAATTAATAATTTAAAAAACACATTGGAATTTTTTTCTAATCCATGATTTCACTCCAGGATTAACAGAGCGAAGGAAGTCCCTTCCCTCACCCTCCTTACTGCAGGGAACAGATGAGAACTTCTTCAGGGCTGTTCCCTTTCAGTATCCAGGCAACATGAGTCCTGGAGATGGACCTCCACCCATGAGACCCTACCACGCCATTATCGATGGCACAGACAAGTGAGGCTGAATAATTTCATTTATGATCCGTTTTCAAGGGCGGCAAAGGCGTATGAAGAGGACATTTGACTCATTGATCTTATTTTTTAACTTTCTGCAGGCGAAAGGGATCACTTAAAGGGAGAAAATGGAAATCGATCTTTAATTTAGGGGGTAGACTCCACGATCCTCGAAAGAAGAACAAATATGCACCCAAAGGTAACCAATCAGTCGCAACCAAATGTGTCCCATCGTCAGCTGGTTCAGCTCATAGATTATATATAACACAATAATAACAATACTTTATTTTAAATGGCATATCATTCACATTTACAGAAAGAGCCCAAAAATCATTAACATTTTTTTTTAATTTAATACTTTTTAACTAGTTAAAAAGTATAGTTATGGTTGTAACTAGTGTTTACTAGTTATAGGAATGAATAGTTACAGTATTCAATAGGTTGGTTAAATAAGTATAATTTATTTAAAGCATTGTTAATTAAGATGAGCTTTCAAAATTATATATATATATATATATATATATATATATTATATATATATATATTATATATATATATATATATATGAGACTAAACATGAATTTATTTATAATAATTTTATATTTAATTTTATATTTAATTTTATATATATTTATATAATTAATTCTGATATATATTTTAATATATAATTATATATATTTATATATTAAAATATATATATATTTATATATATTTAATTAATTTAATAATCTAAAGCCTTATCAGAAAATATTCACTGTGCTTCACCAAGCAGACAAAGAGAAGAACGCCCTGCGCCCCGCTAAGAGCATGGACTCTCTGAGCTCCGGACCGTACACACAGGAGGGTATGTTTTATTTACTTTGACCCTTTATTTTTTGTTTTTATTATAACAAACATTTTCAACATTCCTAATCTGGTTTTGGATATTCTTTATATATTCAATCTCATTATGTTCCATCCATCCATTATCTTCCACTTTATCCTCTACTAGGGTCGCGGTGGGGTTCCCCATGCCCATCCAGGGGAGAACGTTTCGGGCGCTGGGCAGATACACCCAGGACTGGGCACACACTCACTCACACACACACTCTATATGGGGCAATTTGGAGCATTCAATTGACCTTGATCCATGTTTTTTGGACTGTGGGAGGAAACCGGAGAACCCGGAGGAAAGCCATGCGGACACGGGGAGAACATGGACACTTTGGGATTCGAACCGGGACTCCCCAGCGCTGAGAGGAGAACATGCTAACCACTAATCCACCGTGCCGCCCCGCCCCCCCACTATGTTCCATTGTTTATTAAATTATAACAGCTTCTGTTCATTTTACTGTATATTCAGTTATTTAGCGGATTCTTTTATCCAAAGTGACTTACAAATAGTTTCCATGTTCTCCCCGTGTCCGCATGGGTTTCCTCCGGGTTCTCCGGTTTCCTCCCACAGTCCAAAAACATGGATCAGGTCTATAAACACAGAGAGTAGCTGATTATAATTAATATTTTTAAGAGATGAGAGTTTTAACCAAACGCAAACCGACGAGACGTTTCTGGTTCTGATGGCGTAACTTTATTTATTACGTTGTTCAGTAAATTCCTCATGTCTTTATTATTATTTTTTTTTTTTAGATACCCAGTGTCCTTCCAATCACCTGTCCCCTTTAGTCACGCCCACAACAAACACAGAGAGCATTCCGTCCGGCCGTTCCAGCGGGTCCAGCGCATATGCGGTGACATACCGGCGTACAGGTGGCGCTAGTGTCAGCGTGGTGAGCGGGGGCAACGGCGCTCAAGGCACCTACAGGAGCCTGGACCCCGGGGCCACGGGCACTGGCGACAGGAACCAGGCCTCATCGCAGGGGATGCCGAGCAGAGCCGAGCGGCGTGGCGGGATGCACATCACGGTTCCTTATTCCGTCACGGTGCCGCTCCACATCACCTCGGGGCTGGTGCAGAAGCTCATGGAGCGGAGCGAGGAGTCTGAGGAGGAGCAGCTGAAGAAAGTGAAGAAGGAAAGTTCTGAAGAAAAGGAATCGGAAGAAGAGCAAGAACACGGAAAGACAGAAGCCTGGTGCGCCGACGAGAAAGAAGACACGGACGTCGACAATAAAAGGGACGACGCGACGGGCGTGGAGACGGGAGAAAGCGCGGCGGCTGAGCCTGAAGGGACGAAGGGACCCGAAGACGAATGCACTGAGGATGTACATCTGAGTGTGGAGGAGGATTCTGACAAGAGAACCCAATCTCCAGAGACACCTGTGACACCTGAGACACCTGAGACACCTGAGACACCTGAGACACCTGAGACACCTGAGACACCTGAGATACCTGTGATGCCCAATAAGGGAGACAGAGATGGGTACATGGGTAAGATGGAGAATGCAGTGTCTCGACTAACATCTTGCAGATATTTGGTGTTTAAAAATCCTCTAATTTAAGTGCACTCTTAGAATTATTCATTCATTCATTATCTTCAGCTTTATCCTCTATTAGGGTCGCGGTGGGGTTCCCCATGCCCATCCAGGGGAGAACGTTTCGGGCGCTGGGCAGATACACCCAGGACAGGGCGCCAATCCATCGCTGGGCACACACTCACTCACAGACACACTCTATATGGGGCAATTTGGAGAACTCAATTGACTTGATCCATGTTTTTGGACTGTGGGAGGAAACCGGAGAACCCGGAGGAAAGCCACGCGGACACGGGGAGAACATGGAAACTCCACCCAGATGGGGATTCGAACCGGGAATCCCTAGCGCTGAGAGGAGAACGTGCTAAACCACTAAGGCACCGTGCCGCCTATATATATATATAAAGTTTCGGGCGCTGGGCAGATACACCCAGGACAGGGGGTCAATCTATCACACACTCACATAAACACACTCTATATGGGGCAATTTGGAGAATTCAATTGACCTTGATCCATGTTTTTGGACTGTGGGAGGAGAACACCAGAGAACCCGGAGGAAACCCACGCGGACACGGGGAGAACATGCAAACTCCACCTAGATTGGGATTCGAACCGGGAAGCTCCACCATGCCGCCCTAAGTCATAAATATTCATTCATTCATTATCTCCCACTTTATCCTCTATTAGGGTCGCGGTGGGTTTCCCCATGCCCATCCAAAAGAGAACGTTTCGGGCGCTGGGCAGATAGACCCAGGACAGGGCGCCAATCTATCGCTGGGCACACACTCACTCACACAGACACACTCTATATGGGGCAATCTGGAGAACTCAATTGACTTGATCCATGTTTTTGGACTGTGGGAGGAAACCGGAGAACCCGGAGGAAAGCCACGCGGACACGGGGAGGACATGGAAACTCCACCCAGATAGGGATTCGAACCGGGAATCCCTAGCGCTGAGAGGAGAACGTGCCAAACCACTAAGCCACCGTGCCGCCCTCTTAGAATTATAGCTAAATATTTTTAAAAACTTCAACCCTTGAAGTTCCCCTTTAAGCATCTTTTAGGACGTCGTTTAAATGGTTGTTAAAAATCCCTTACAAAGTGGTTTAGCGTTCTAATCTTTATTACTTTAGAAGGTTTTTATGGTTCAGTTTTTGCGTGTTCGCGACACGGTGGCTTAGTGGTTTAGCACGTTCGCCTCTCAGCACTAGGGATTCCCGGTTCGAATCCCCATCTGGGTGGAGCTTCCCTGTTCTCCCCGTGTCCGCGAGGGTTTCCTCCGGGTTCTCCGGTTTCCTCCCACAGTCCAAAAACATGGATCAAGGTCAGTTAAGTTCTCCAAATTGTCCCAGTGGTATGTGTGCGTATCTGAGGGAGTGTGTGCCCAGTGATGGATTGGCGTCCTGTCCTGGGTCTATCTGCCCAGCGCCCGAGACGTTCTCCCCTGGATGGGCATGGGGAACCCCCCCCCCTGCGACCCTAATAGAGGATAAAGTGGAAGATAATGGATGGATGGACTTTCAAAGTGAACACAGGGTTCATCACAACATCCCTGGTGCAATGAGGGTTAAGGGCCTTGCTCAAGGACCCACTTGGGTAACTTCAGTGGACCTGGGATTTGAACCCCCAACCTTCAGATTGATAACCCAATGCCCCAACCACTGAGCTACCCCTCCCCGATTCCTTTTTACTTACATTCATGCTGTTATGTGTAACAAGTTATCTAATCTCGTCTAATCTCATTATCTTGACCGCTTAATCCTATACTTGGGTTGTGGGTGGTGGTGAGGGAGGCATCTGGTGCCCATCCAGTGGCATTAAGGCTTTCAATCATATAAATGCTTCAGACCGTTCAATCCATTAATGATAATATCTCTGGTTATATAAAGCCTAATAAAATAAACCTTCTTTTTTTCAGTCATGAGGCCAGCGGTGGTCTTATGTCCAACCGAAGCGGTGAGCCAGGCGTTGACTCCCCCTCCCCAGCCTCAGGAAGCGCAGTACCCCGACCAGGACCTTCTACTGGATTTCCAAGACACTTTTGGATTCCTGGATTTGATTGATACTTCTGCCTCCAATCAGGTGATGGGACTGTAACGGTCAGCACCATGTGATCACACACTGTATATGCGGCCGCCGGAATCTCACAACTCCAAGCCTGTTGGAAATTCCATTCCAACATCATGTGCACATCTGGAAATGCAGCAGGAATTCATCAACATTTTAGTCAAAAGCTTATTTCTTGGAAACCTAACTCACATGTGATGCCTCAGGTGTGACCAGGTTGAAAACATCCATCCATCCATTATCTTCTGCTTTACCCTCTACTGGGGTCGCTGGCATGCCCATCCATGGGAGAAAGTTTCGGGCGCTGGGCAGATACACCCAGGACAGGGGGTCAATCTATCACACACTCACATAAACACACTCTATATGGGGCAATTTGGAGAATTCAGTTGACCTTGATCCATGTTTTTGGACTGTGGGAGGAGGAAACCGGAGAACCCGGAGGAAACCCACGCGGACACGGGGAGAACATGCAAACTCCACCTAGATTGGGATTCCAACCGGGAAGCGCCACCATGCCGCCCGAAGTCATAAATATTAATTCATCCATTATCTTCCACTTTATCCTCTATTAGGGTTGCGGGGGGATGGGGGGGGTTCCCCATGCCCATCCAAAAGAGAATGTTTGGCGCTGGGCAGATAGACCCAGGACAGGACGCCAATCTATCGCTGGGCACACACTCACACACACACAAACACTCTATATGGGACAATTTGGAAAACCAATTGACCTTCATCCATGTTTTTGGACTGTGGGAGGAAACCGGAGAACCCACGCGGACACGGGGAGGACATGGAAACTCCACCCAGATTGGGAATTGAACCGGGAATCCATAGTGCTGAGAGGAGAACATGCCAACCACTAAGCCACCATACTACCCAGTTGAAAACAGCGTCAGTTCTATTTTTTTTCTTGTCAATTTAAAATGAATCCTGTAATAACGGATGCTTTTTTCACAGATTAACGAGTTCTCAGTGGAGCCCCCTGCATTCGAAATGGAAGAAGATGAAGACGAGGAGGAGACGCAGAGTCCATCTCTTAGCATTCCAGCTTGTTCTTCACCCAACCACTTTGCTCAGGAAGAACCCAAATTAAATCTGGCAACAAACCCACACAGGGTGGTGCCTGGCAAATCCCACAGCCTTCCTTACAAGTCTTATGCCTTCCAACCAGCTGTGTCCTCATCATCTGATGAAGATCTCCTGGAACCAGGTGGAGACGAAGACGACAGCGAATCCGAAAAGAGCGAATACGAAGACATGTTCTTTAAAAGCCTCCCATCGGCCTCTCACTTCCACGGCTTGAACTGGTCCTGCCCCCCATCCATCTCATTATCCGGCCCCGATCAGTGCGAGTGCCTCGATCAGTCTACGGTCCCCACCGAGCCTCCCGAAGACATTTCAGAGCCCCTTCCAGCGGACACCCCTGAGATCCCGGAGAACCGGTCAGGTTCTGAGACCACAGCCGATGATCAGCTCGATGGTGGTGCCATCGATTGTCAGTTGAACGAAGTGGATATCAGTTCTGTTCCAGAGGACAGCGAGCACTTAAACACTGATCATCCAGAAGACCAGAGGACTGTGGAGGACAGCACAGAGGACGGACAAGAGACCGAATCGGACGAGAATGGAAATGTAAATAAATCTTTCGAGGAGGAAACCGAAGAGCGGGAAAGTTCAGACGGCGACGAAGGAACGGAGACCACACGGTAAGCTTCTCATAAACGCAGACGGATGTTTAAACGTATAATAAACGTCTTCGGTTCAGCACTACAGCGCAGACCAGACCAAAGACAGGGACGACTAGACGGGACAGAGATACATTAGAAAACTATTAAAATTCTGAAATATAAAGAAAAAAAACATAAAAGAAAAGAAAATGAAGTGTCTATGTGTAAGAACTAGGGGTGAGCTGCAATATTCGCTGATTCGACGATTCGATTCGGAGAACCGTAGTCGACTATGAACCTCATAGTCGAATGTACCATTTTGACCACATGGGGGCGCCCATGGCTGCTGCTAAGCATTAGTTTTTACATGCAATGTCTTTGTTTTCGTTATATATATAGCCTTTTGTCAAATAAAATCATCCTAATTTCTGTTAATTTTTTTTCTTTAAATGATGTGTGCGCTTTAACCCATTTACGGTGCTCTAGAAAAACAAGTAAAATATTTTTCAAAAACTATTTTTTTAAAAACCACGCTTATAGCGCCATCTTGTGGTGAAATTTTAACTGATTCGACTATCAGTCGACGATAGGGAAAATCTGACGAATCAGATTCGACTATGAAAATCCTTAGTTGAAGACACCCCTAAGTAAGAACTATGACACAAACGCTGTGTAGTCACGCCGTATATTAACATTCGTCTTATCGTCACCACAGGGGGGCAGTTTGATAAACACCACACCCTTTTTCTGATATAATATAATATAGAAAACTATATTTATGACTTAGGGTGGCACGGTGGCTTAGTGGTTTAGCACGTTCTCCTCTCAGCGCTAGGGATTCCCGGTTCGAATCCCCATCTGGGTGGAGTTTCCATGTCCTCCCCGTGTCCGCGTTGGTTTCCTCCGGGTTCTCCGGTTTCCTCGCACAGTCCAAAAACATGGATCAAGGTCAATTGAGTTCTCCAAATTGCCCCATACAGAGTGTGTCTGTGTGAGTGAGTATGTGCCCAGCGATAGATTGGCGCCCTGTCCTGGGTGTATCTGCCCAGCGCCCGAAACGTTCTCCCCTGGATGGGCATGGGGAACCCCCCCCCCCCCGCAACCCTAATAGAGGATAAAGTGGAAGATAATGGATGAATGAATATTTATGACTTAGGGCGGCATGGTGGAGCTTCCCGGTTCGAATCCCAATCTAGGTGGACTTTCCATGTTCTCCCCGTGTCCGTGTGGGTTTCCTCCGGGTTCTCCGGTTTCCTCCCACAGTCCAAAAACATGGATCAAGGTCAATTGAGCTCTCCAAATTGCCCCATATAGAGTGTGTTTATGTGAGTGAGTGATAGGTTGGCGTCCTGTCCTGGGTGTATCTGCCCAGCGCCCGAAACTTTCTCCCCTGGATGGGCATGGGGAACCCGCCACAACCCTAGTAGAGGATAAAGAGGAAGATAATGGATGGATGGATATTTATGACTTATCCCTCATTAGGAAACTAATATGTGATCCTTTGAATGCTGTGTGTGGCTTTTTGTTCACACAGAGGAGAGCAGGTGTTGTTTTTTTTGTTTTTTTTTCAGGCATCTTAAAGTTATTTTTAAAAAAATGTAAATTCAAAGTAAAGGTTTCCCCGCTTCGTAAAAAAAAAAAACCCCAACAAATCTGATATGAAGAAAAAAAGGTGTTTGTCAGGAACCAGGAACTTGGGTCAACCACAATGTTTACTTGCACCGGGGTTGTTCTGAATAAGGGTACGAGGATGTTACCCAGGCCTGCAAGAAGCTCACCACATAACAGAAACTGCCAGGCAGAATATTTCTACACATGCCTTACAAAGAAATTCAGGTTTTAAACGCCGTGCTGTTGTTTATATTAAAGATTTATATGATCCAGAAAAGACGGGACAGAGACAGGAAACCACTATTCAATCTGCACGACTTTCGATTGTGATGCATTAAGAACACCATGCAGAACGTGTCACCTGCACAGTTTGTGTTATTTATAAGGTTCGGGTGTCAGTGTCAGCATGTCAGCCTTTAAATAGACGATGTCTTTACAGTGAAGACACAATCAGGTCACTTACTAAGAATGTCAATCATCGCAGCAAATCTGATCTGAGAAGAAAGTCATTGAAGAACAAGAGCTGTACATATAACCTGAATTAACTCCAGGTGTGAATGTGTGTGTGAATATTAGGGCTGTATTCATCTAAAGATTTTCATAGTCGAACCTGATTCGTCAGATTTTCCCTATAGTCGACTGATAGTCGAATCAGTTAAGATTTCACCACAAGATGGCGCTAAGGGCGTAGTTAAAATTTATATATATATATATATTTTTTTTTTTACTTGTTTTTCTAACAAAAGAAAACCTTTTTTTTTGTTTTTCTTTTTTCTTTTTTTTCTAGAATTTAGGATGATTTTATTTGACAAAAGGCTATATATATAACGAAAACAAAGACATTTCATGTAAAAACTAATGCTTAGCAGCAGCCATGGGCGCCCCCATGTGGTCAAAAAGGTACATTCGACTATGAGGTTCATAGTCGACTACGGTTCTCCGAATCGAATCATCGAATCAGCGAATATTGCAGCTCACCCCTAGTGAATATGTTGTCTTGACATTGTGATGGGTCGAGGACCTGTTGGAAAGTGTGGCGCCCACTGTTGCCTTGTAAGTGCTGGGAGAGGCTCTAACCATAACCCTGTATACCATCCATCCATCCATTATCTTCTGCCTTATCCTCTATTAGGGTCGCAGGGGGGGCCCATCCAGGGGAGAACGTTTCGGGCGCTGGGCAGATACACCCAGGACAGGACGCCAATCTATCGCTGGGCACACACTCACTCACACAGACACACTCTATATGGGGCAATTTTGGAGAATTCAATTGACTTGATCCATGTTTTTGGACTGTGGGAGGAAAGCGGAGAACCCGGAGGAAACCCACGCAGACACGGGGAGGACATGGAAACTCCACCCAGATTGGGCTTCGGATTGGGATGATTGGGATGCTGAGAGGAGAACATACTAACCACTGAGCCACCGTGCCGCCCACCCTGCATACCACACTTAATAAAATGTCTCAACAATTTTGGAAACTGGGTTTAAATGTTTATTCATTCATTCATTATCTCCCGCTTTATCCTCTATTAGGGTCGCAGTGGGTTTCCCCATGCCCATCCAGGGGAGAACATTCCGGGCGCTGGGCAGATACACCCAGGACAGGGCGCCAATCCATCGCTGGGCACACACTCACTCACACAGACACTCTATATGGGGCAATTTGGAGAATTCAATTGACTTGATCCATGTTTTTTGGACTGTGGGAGGAAAGCGGAGAACCCGGAGGAAACCCACGCAGACACGGGGAGAACATGGAAACTCCACCCAGATGGGGATTCGAACCGGGAATCCCTAGCGCTGAGAGGAGAACGTGCTAAACCACTAAGCCACCGTGCCGCCCGTTTAAATGTTTAAAGTAAGATATTAATCACAATGAGGTTTAATTTTTTGCTAATAATTATTATGTTGTTTTTTTTTCTTTTACAGTCAAGAGGAGGTCGTTTCCATGCCGTGTGAGGTCACTGATTCTGGTCTGGATCCAGTCTCCATGATTTCAGTGGAACCAGGCAGCAGTGAGACCCCTCGTCTGACTGATCCACCTCCGTGCACAGAGGAACATGCACAATTCGAGGTCCAGAACGAAAGTCCTACTAATGGCACCGGTGCGGAAATGGACGACTCTGAAATGGAGGAACCTCAGGATTTTGATGGGCTCAGCTCACTCTTTGAAGTACGCCCTGAGATGCACGACGATTCAGAAGTGGGATCGGCTGAAACGGGAGACGGGGGACGCAGTGAAAGCGAGGCAGCCGAGGAGACCGAAGAGAATCGCGAACGTGAGCTTTGTGAAGGAGACGAGGACGACGCTTTAATGCCAGAATCCAATGTCGATGGCGAGGTGGAAAACGAGGCAGAGGTGGTGGCACCGCAGGTAGAGACCTGTTCAGAGAGGGTGGAGGACGATGGAAACCAAACGGCTGGTGAGAAGCAGGCGGACGACAGGAGTGCGGAGGACGAGGACGATCGGGAGCTGAAGGAAGAACCGTTGACGGAGGAAACGGACGTTGAAGATGAAACCGAGGATGAGCAAGAAATAAAAGCAGAATCGGAGAACACGATGGAAGGAAAGAAAAGTGTGAAGGAGGAGGAGGAGTCCGTGGACAGTGACGAGCTTCATTTAGAGGAGCAAGAAGACAAGGGACACGAGGATCAGCCAGAGGAACCGAGTTCCATCAGGAGACATGAGAACGGGCCAGGTATGGGGAGCGTGATCATCAAATCCAAAAACGCGGCTCCCGCAGTGTTCCATGTGAGAGCGGTTCCTGTGGTGCCGCCCAAACCACAGCATGCGAAGATCACTGCCTTCAAACAGCAGTTCCACCAGCGAGACCCAGAGAACCATCCACCGTCTCCACAGCAGTCAGAGAAAGACGAAGGATCTGGATAAAGAGCCCAAACGGACCGGCGGCATCAGCATTTGCTTCGATGAGGCGGTTGCCCGAGCAACGGGAAAGCGGTGCAAAGAAAAGGAATCGGTGGAAAAGGACAGGTTCATCGATATGCACTGGGAGAAGGGCGAGCAAAGAGAGGGACTGGTCCAAATTATGAAAGAGGAGGAGGAAAGAAACTGATTTATAATGATTATATAATCTAAAAAGAGTTGCAAACTTCATCATCATCATCATCATCATCATCATCATCATCATCCCTGTGTGTCAACATTTCAAAGCCTACTTTATACAGGGATGAATAACAGAAACCAACAACTCTGCAAGAAATAGACCTGTAGAGGGGATCCTCAAAGTCTTTTGTTAGGGTTTTTTTTTTATTATTTTTATATTTTTTATTTTTTTAATACATGACCAGAGCTGCGTCTGAAATCATCTATCAAAGCTGTAGGTACTAGTTTTAAATTACATTTACATTTACATTTAGTCATCTAGCCGACGCTTTTATCCAAAGCGACTTACAAATGAGAACATTACAAGTCAGAAGTTAAAAAGAAAACCAACTAAACTGTAAATTCCTCAAACCTGATTGTTATTTGATGCTTTTTGACCAAGCAGTTTTAAGAAAACATTTTTTGTTTTAAAAGTGTGGGTGTGGTAGCTCAGTGGTCAGGGCGTTGGACTATCAATCTGAAGGTTGGGGGTTCAAATCCCAGGTCCCTGAAGTTACCAATGTGGGTCCTTGAGCAAGACCCTTAACCCTCATTGCTCCAGGGATGTTGTGATGAACCCTGTTCTCACTTTGTAAGTCGCTTTGGATAAAAGCGTCCAATAAATGACCCAAATGTAAATGTAAATGTAAAAAAAAAAAAAAAAAAAAAAAAATGGGGAGGGTGGTCTTTTTTTTTTTTTTTTTTTTTTTTTTTTTTTTACAAAATTTTTTTCTTAAAACTGCTTGGTCAAAAAGCATTTTTTTTTCCAAAATATTTTGTCGAAGAGATTTTTTTTTTAGAGAGATGCGTCTTCGGTAGTTTATTAAAACTGCTTGGTGCTGGGAAGTTGGGAAGCTGGTTCCACCGTTTTGCAGAGGTGAACGCCACGGGGTGAGAATGATCTCCCTAAATTAATATGTGTTTTTAACAGGAATCGGCTTTATTTTTACGGAATGTAAAATAATCACACAACCTGAGCCTCGTGACGTCACACAAAAATCGCGATGTTAATTAGTGTCGGGCCTAATCATCACGGTTTGCTCATTTTAATGGTTGCATCTTATTTACACTTCGAAATCGTCACATTTTCGTCTCTTTCTCAACTGAATTGTGTGATTTGTGGACGCTTACTATAAGATGGCTTCATATTCAGGACGGCGTCCCAATCTCTCTTACTGCTTGATGCCTACTGCATATTCAGAGAAGAGAGACAAACCTTCCTTACCAGCTTTTGTGAGGAAGTAGGCGATTTCAAATACAGCCCATATGATGTAATAAGGGTAAAAGTAATTATCCATACATCCATCCATTATCTTACGCTTTATCCTCTATTAGGGTCATGGGGGGGGGGGTTCCCCATGCCCATCAAGGGGAGAACATCTCGGCGCTGGGCAGTTAGACCCAGGACACACTCACACACACACACACACTCACTCACACACACACTCACACTCTATATGGGGCAATTTGAAGAATTCAATTGACCTTGATCCATCTTTTTGGACTGTGGGAGGAAACCGGAGAACCCGGAGGAAGCCCACGCGGACAACGGGGAGAACATGGAAACTCCACCCAGATAAAGCAATAAAAGCAGAATTAACGAAAGGTCACTCAGACTTTGGTTATAGCTGATACATACAGGTTTTATACATACACGCTCAGCCTTTTCTAGAATTCTGCACCTGTGTGTGTACTTAAGAATAAAATTTTTAATCATTTCCATTAAAAAAAAAAAAAAAAAAAGTAAAAAAAAAACTTTTCAGTGAGCTGCCGGTTTTCGGTGACTCCTAATTTTAAGCCACTTTTGGTGGGTATTGCACCACGAACTTTCAGATTGATAGCCCCGCACCCCTTAGCTACTCTACCATATCATTATAAAGAATCGAGACGTGCCTGGACGATTGCATAGCCTCACTTAAAATGTGTCAGATATGATGCATGTAGAACAAATATCTCGAACCTATATGCTGATGGACATGTTTTACTATAACATTCCGTGTGCACGTCCTTAAAGGTCTTGAAATTGATTACATTCTTTATATTTGACTTTTCAGGGATTCAAGGCGACTTTATTGTCATTTAAGTAACATGCGTTACAGCCATTGGTACACAAAGCATTTAGTACGTTAATGTTGTATATTGGCATTTGTGTAAATAGGTTTACAAGTGAAAGGTACCACGGTGTGTAAATAAGTTGACAGAGGACTACGGCTAATTGTTGAACTTCAAAATGTCGACTTGAATTGGATGCTTTCGAATTGTTGACAGGTTTGACGTAGTTCGAGTAAAAAAAAAAATAAATCATACGTTTATCGATGGACGAACCTGACCGCTCCAAATTTCCTGTGTACATTTGTAAGGATTGTTGCTTTTGAAAATCTTTTGTTTGAAATACGAAATTTACTAAATATTATTTTCTAAAATGTATTATAACCTTAAAAAAACAAAAAACAATAAAATGTATTATTCTGCCACAAATGCGTGTAGTTCATCTGAAGCTTTTCACCTTTACAGTCACTACAGCACATTATTCCGCAGCTTTACTCACCGCTGTCGGATAGAACACAGAACCCAGACACAGATCAAGTGTGAATGACAAACTGAAGTTCTGTAAACTTTATTGGTATTTATAACCGAGAATAAGACAATTAAGAAACAGGTTTTTTAGGGGTGAGCTGCAATATTCGCTGATTCGACGATTCGATTCGGAGAACCGTAGTCGACTATGAACCTCATAGTCGAATGTACCATTTTGACCACATGGGGGCGCCCATGGCTGCTGCTAAGCATTCGTTTTTACATGAAATGTCTTTGTTTTCGTTATATATATATAGCCTTTTGTCAAATAAAATCATCATAATTTCTAGAAAAAAAGAAAAACAAAAAAAAGGTTTTCTTTTGTTAGAAAAACAAGTAAAATATAAAAAAAAAAATTTTTAAACTACGCCCTTAGCGCCATCTTGTGGTAAATTTTAACTGATTCGACTATCAGTCGACTAATAGGGAAAATCTGACGAATCAGATTCGACTATGAAAATCTTTAGATGAACACAGCCCTAAGGTTTTTACTTTTTAACTTTTAGTTTACACAGTCATGATTTTTTTTTTGTCTTTAATGCTCATGCTTAATATGATGGATATATTACATTCGGCGGCACGGTGGCTTAGTGGTTTAGCATGTTCTCCTCTCAGCGCTAGGGATTTCCGGTTCGAATCCCCATCTGGGTGGAGTTTCCATGTTCTCCCCGTGTCCGCGTGGGTTTCCTGCGGGTTCTCCGGTTTCCTCCCACAGTCCAAAAAACATGGATCAAGGTCCATTGAATTCTCCAAATTGCCCCATATAGAGTGTGTCTGTGTGTGAGTGTGCGTGTCCAGTGATAGATTGCCCCCCTGTCCTGTGTGTATTTGCCCAGCAACCGAGACGTTCTCCCCTGGATGGGCATGGGGAACCCCCCACCCCCCGCGACCCTAATAGAAGCGGAAGATGGATGGGCATGGGAAACCACCCACCCCCGTCCCCTGGTTTCCTCCCACAGTCCAAAAAACATGGATCAAGGTCCATTGACTTCTCCAAATTGCCCCGTGTGTGTGTGTGCGTGTCCAGTGATAGATAGATGCCCCCCTGTGGGCTGTGTGTATCTGCCCAGCAACCGACCACGTTTCTTCCTCCCCTGGACGGGCATGGGGAACCCCCCACCCCCCGCGACACCTAATAGAAGCAGTGAAATGGATTGGATGGGCAATGCGGGAACCACCACCACACCCCGTCCCCTGGTTTCCTCCCACAGTCCAAAAAACATGGATCAAGGTCCATTGACTTCTCCAAATTGCCCCGTGTGTGTGTGTGCGTGTCCAGTGATAGATTGCCCCCCTGTCCTGTGTGTATCTGCCCAGCAACCGACACGTTCTCCCCTGGATGGGCATGGGGAACCCCCCACCCCCCGCGACCCTAATAGAAGCGGAAGATAACGGACGGGTGGATGCTCTCTTTAAGGTTGGCATCGCCCCCTAGCGATCAGCACCTGCGCAGCAACGCGACGTCACGAACCGCGTTTGCGTTTCAGTTTCCTCCAAACCCATTGGTCGCCGCTGGGAGGGGACGTCACTCGGAACCCGGAAACGCACGCGCGTCGTAGGAATTAATGTAAACAGTGGGAATAAAAAAAGGGACGCGTGCGCCGCGCGATCGCTTTGATGTTGGAGTGACGGCGGCGGGCTTGCGATTGATCTTCTGCCCCCCCCCACGCGGCCCCACGCCCCCCCAGACGCTCGGAGCAGAGGCCGCGGCGCTCCCGCTGGTTGCCGGGCGGCGTGATGTCCGCCGCGGTGGACGTGCGCTCTCAGCTGGCCGCGGTCATCGACCGCTTCGCCAAGTGCGCGCTGCTGGAGATGAGCAGGATCGTCGAGGCGGACGCGGCGCTGCTGCGCGCAGAGGTCTCCCGCCGGGAGATGGAGGTGGAGGCGCTGCTCTGCAAGCTGCAGTTCGCGGAGACCGAGCTCCGCTCCGCCCGCCAGGCTGCGGCCCGCCGCCCGCCAGAACCCGCGCGCAGGTCCGTGGCGGTCCAGGCCAACGACGCCGTGCAAGGTCAGAGCCACTGACCACACCCCACCCCACCGTCCAGTTCATCTGGACCTGACCCTCACACACCGGACTCTCAGCTGATGTCCTTCCCATCCATCCATTTGCTTCCACTAGGCTTGTGGGGGGCTGTGATGGGGGTTGGGGGAGGGGGGGGGGGGGGGGGGGGGGGGGGGTAGACCCAGGACAGGGCGCCAATCCATCGCTGGGCACACACTCACTCACACACACACACACACTCTATATGGGGCAATTTGGAGAGCTCGATTGAACTTGATCCACGTTTTTGGACTGTGGGAGGAAACTGGAGAACCCGGAGGAAACCCACGCGGACACGGGGAGAACATGGAAACTCCACCCAGATCCCTAGCGCTGAGAGGAGAACATGCTAAACCACTAAGCCACCGTGCCACCCCGTTCAAAATCCATCCATTCATTATCTTCCGCTTTATCCTCTATTAGGGTCGCGGTGGGGTTCCCCATGCCCATCCAGGGGAGGAACGTCTCGGGCGCTGGGCAGATAGACCCAGGACAGGGCGCCAATCCATCGCTGGGCACACTCACAGACACACTCTATATGGGGCAATTTGGAGAGCTCGATTGGAACTTGATCCACTTTTTTTTGGACTGTGGGGAGGGGAAAGCGGAGAACCCAGAGGGCAAACCCACACGGACACGGGGAGAAGATGGAAACTCCAACCAGATGGGGATTTGAACGTGGGGGGTGAAATCCCTAGTGCTGAGAGGAGAACATGCTAAACCACTAAGCCAAAACCGTGCCAACCGCACCCGTCCAAAATCCATTCATTCATTATCTCCCGCTTTATCCTCTATTAGGGTCCCGCGGTGGGGGTTCCTCATCCCATTCAGAGGAGAATGTCTCGGGGCGCTGGGGCAGATACACCCAGGACAGTGGCCGCCCATCCATCGCTGGGGGCAACCACACTCCTCACACAGACACACTCTATATGGGGCAATTTGGAGAGCTCGATTGAACTTGATCCACGTTTTTGGACTGTGGGAGGAAACTGGAGAACCCAGAGGCAACCCACGCGGACACGGGGAGAACATGGAAACTCCACCCAGATGGGGATTTGAACGGGAAATCCCTAGTGCTGAGAGGAGAACATGCTAAACCACTAAGCCACCGTGCCGCCCCGTTCAAAATCCATTCATTCATTATCTTCCGCTTTATCCTCTAGTAGGGTCGCGGTGGGGTTCTCCATGCCCATCCAGGGGAGAACGTCTCGGGCGCTGGGCAGATAGACCCAGGACAGGGCGCCAATCCATCACTGGGCACACACTCACTCACACAGACACACTCTATATGGGGCAATTTGGAGAGCTCGATTGAACTTGATCCACGTTTTTGGACTGTGGGAGGAAAGCGGAGAACAACCCACGTGGACACGGGGAGAACCCAGATTGGGGTCCGGACCCAGAATCCCTAGCGCCGAGAGGCGAGC
This sequence comes from Corydoras sp. C115, assembly GCA_019802505.1. NCBI lineage: Eukaryota > Metazoa > Chordata > Actinopteri > Siluriformes > Callichthyidae > Corydoras > Corydoras sp. C115. Next base: position 41 of record JAFMOC010001477.1, on the reverse strand, counting down.
GTGCCGACCGCTGGGCCACCGTGCCGCCCCTGATGTGCTCT
>JAFMOC010001473.1:0-17829 GCA_019802505.1 Corydoras sp. C115 | reverse complement strand
CACAAACATACATACACTCACATACTCACACACTCACGTACATACATACACTCACATACTCACACACTCACACTTAAACACACACACACTCACATACATACACACACAGTGTGTGTGAGTGTGTGCCCAGTGATGGATTAAAGGTAAATTGGCTGCTCTAAATTGCCCCTATATATTTATATTGTGTTAGTAAGTGTGTGCCCAGTAATAGATTGGCGTCCTGTCCTGGGTCTATCTGCCCAGCGCCCGAAACGTTCTCCCCTGGATGAGCATGGGGAACCCCCCCCTCCCCCCGCGACCCTAACAGAGGATAAAGCGGAAGATAATGGATGAATGAATGAATGGATTTGACAGAACAATTTGAATACCACTGGTATACCACTAACATTTACATGCCATATAAACTGGAGTGGGGGCGGCATGGTGGCTTGGTGGTTTGGCATGTTCTCCTCTGAGCGCTAGGGATTCCCGGTTCGAATCCCAATCTGGGTGGAGTTTCCATGTCCTCCCCGTGTCCGCGTGGGTTTCCTCCCACAGTCTAAAAACATGGATCAAGTCAACTGAGTTCTCCAAATTGCCCCATATAGAGTGTGTCTGTGTGAGGGAGTGTGTGTCCAGCGATAGATTGGCGTCCTGTCCTGGGTGTATCTGCCCAGCCCCCGAAACGTTCTCCCCTGGATGGGCATGGGGAACCCCCCCCCCCCCGCGACCCTAATAGAGGACTCAACGCTGTGATGTCATGAGCAGATGGTGAAAAGGTGAGAGAGTCAGTAATGCAGTGCTGTGCAATATTTTCACAGTACAAACTAAAGATCGTTTTCGGGTTTTTTTTTTGTTAATTATTCTACAATTATTATTATTATTCCACATGCCGAGGCATCTTAATGGAGAACATGGCTCTTGTCCAAGGTGCAGGCTGAATGAAACCCTGAGGCATTATCTGTTCATCGGAACACGGGAGGCTCTTCATCAGGCCGAGCTCTCGGCCACGAAATGTCGGACTGTAATCATATTAACGGCAAAATGATGTATCATTTCATTCATTTATTCATTCATTATCGTCCGCTTAATCCTCTATTAGGGTTGTGGGAGTGGGGGGGGGTGTTCCCCATGCCCATCCACATCCAGAGGAGAACGTTTTGAACGGTAGACAGATACAAGACCAATCCATCGCTGGACACACTCACTTTCTCACATACACACTCTATATGGGGCAATTTAGAGCATTAGATTTATCTAAAATCCATGTTTTTGGAGTGTGGGAGGAAACCGGAGAACCCGGAGGAAACCCACACGGACACGGGGAGAACACTGTAACTCCACCCGGATTGGGATTCAAACACCAGTGTTAAGGGGAGAACATGCCAACCACTAAGTGATGAAACTACTTCCGCTTTATCTACTAGATACACCCAGGACAGGGCGCCGATCTATCGCTGGACACACACTCACTCACACAGACACACTCTATATGGGGCAATCTGGAGAATTCACTTGACCGTGATCCATGTTTTTGGACTATGGGAGGAAACCAGAGAACCCGGAGGAAACCCACGCGGACACGGGGAGGACATGGAAACTCCACCCAGATGGGGATTCGAACCGGGAATCCCTAGTGCTGAGAGGAGAACATGCCAACCACTAAGACACCGTGCCGCCACGTTAACATCCATCCATCCATTATCTTCCGCTTTATCCTCTATTAGGGTCGCGGTGGGGGGGTTCCCCATGCCCATCCAGGGGAGAACGTCTCAGGCGCTGGGCAGATACACCCAGGACAGGACGCCAATCTATCACTGGACACACACTCACTCACACAGACACACTCTATATGGGGCAATTTGGAGAACTCAATTGACTTGATCCATGTTTTTGGACTGTGGGAGCAAACCGGAAAACCCGGAGGAAACCCACACGGACACGGGGAGAACATGGAAACTCCACCCAGATGGGGATTGGAACCGGGAATCCCTAGCGCTGAGAGGAGAACATGCCAACCACTAAGTCACCGTGCCGCCCAATAATTGAACATAATAATAATAATAATTAATAATAATTAATAATACGAGCTTCAGTCTATTTCCTTCAGGTGAAGCGGTGTATTTGAGGTGACCAACAACACGCTGCAGACCACCCAAGGCCAGTACAAATGAGAGACAGGTCACTGTTCTGTCCTGCCCTTAATGCCCCCCTCTGGTGCTATAGTACCACCAATAATTGGTTTCCAGTGTTATTCCATGAGCCACTGTGATTCAGCAGCGCGGGTTCGGTCCTGTGACACGCTCATTAGAGTTCGGACCGGTCACTCTATAATGGTCTTCATGATGGAATTGGCAGCAGATCATCTCAGAACATCTCAGATCAGACTCAAACTGACCTTTAATGACCACCATGTTCTGCTTTTTAGTTATATCAGGTTCTCACACACCTTTGGTCACATGATGCATTTTTACCATTAGGTATTGATTGATTGGTCGATCAGTCTGCCCCCCCCCCCCCCCCCCCCCCGAATTAATGTGCTGGTCTGCATCACACTGTCGTTTCATGTGATGAACAGCACAGGTGGCGTCCACATCCATGGGTGTGGTTTAAGTGACCGGCGCTGTCCTGCAGCCAGGAAACCCGCGGGGGGAGGAAATGAGGTAGTTCTGAAAAAGCTGTAGGTTCTCCACACAGGTCTCAGGGTTGGCAGCGCAGGCTGGGGTAGAACACACGGTACAGAAACACCCGAGCTCAGCAATGAAAGCAGATTTATTTGGGGAAACGTGATGGATTATCTTCAGTAACAGAGCTGCCTGCAAAACACAAACATTCCTCCATTATCTTCTGCTTTATCCTCTATTAGGGTTGCGGGGGGGGGGGGGGGGGAGGGGGGGGGGGGGGGGGGGGGGGGGGGGGGGGGGTGGGGTAGTGGGGGGGGGGGGGGGGGGCGGGGAGGGGGTTCCCCATGACCATCCAGGGGAGAACGTTTCGGGCGCTGGGCAGATACACCCAGGACAGGGGGACGATCTAGCAGTGGGCATACACTCACTCACACAGACACACTCTATATGGGGCAATTTGGAGAACTCAATAGACCTTGAGCCATGTTTTTGGACTGTGGGAGGAAATCGGAGAACCCGGATGAAACCCACGCGGACACGGGGAGGACATGGAAACTCCACCCAGATTGGAATTCCAACCGGGATTCCCTAGCGCTGAGAGGAAAACATGCCAACCACTAAGCCACCGTGCCGCCCCAAAACAGAAACACAAACAGATTATTTAGGGTTCCACAATCTGGGTGGAGTTTCCATGTTCTCCCCGTGTCCGTGTGGGTTTCCTCCGGGTTCTCCGGTTTCCTCCCACAGTCCAAAAACATGGATCAAGTCAATTGAGTTCTCCAAATTGCCTGTGTGTCTGTGTGAGTGAGTGTGTGTCCAACGATAGATTGCCCCCCTGTCCTGGGTGTATCTGCCCAGCGCCTGAAACGTTCTCCCCTGGATGGGCATGGGAACCCCCCCCCCACCCCCCGCGACCCTAATAGAGGATAAAGTTAGTGGTTGGCATGTTCTCCTCCCAGTGCTATGGATTCCCGGTTTGAATCCCAATCCGGGTGAATCCCAGTGTCCGCCTGGGTTTCCTCCGGGTTCTCCGGTTTCCTCCGACGGTCCAAAAACATGGATCAAGGTCAATGGAATTCTCCAAATTGCCCCATATAGAGTGTGTCTGTGTGAGTGAGTGTGTGTCCAGTGATGGATTGGCGCCCTGTCCTGGGTGTATCTGCCCAGCGCCCGAAACGTTCTCACCTGGATGGGCATGGGGAACCCCCCCCCCCCCCACGACCCTAATAGAGGATAAAGCTGAAGATAATGGATGGATGTTACAGTTTGATTTGTTCTGTTATTCCACTGCAGATCAGGTTCTTTTCTGGAGTCAGGTCTTGTTGATGCATCAGCCCCCGCAAAACATCTCTGCCTTCAGCAAACTCATCCAACACCCACAAATTACTCACAAGAAGAGCGTGACTGACCGTCCACTCACACAGCCAGCACCACATTACTGCCCCATGCAACGGCACTCGGAGAACAATAGAACACGCATTCTAACATAAACCCCTTTACGTCATGAGCTCTTATAGACTCCTATTATACAGTTTGACAACGCCCCCTTTCTGCTCCACTACATATCCATGTTCTCAGTTCCACTTTCCGTAAAGATGGACTTTGTAGTTCTCCAATTCCATTCTGTAGTCCATCTGTTTGTGTTCTACAGTACATACTGTGTACTCTCTTCTAATGCTCAGAACCCCAATAGTACCACCACAGAGCAGGGGTTATTGGGTGGGGGCATTAGTCCTAGCCCAGCAGTGTGACTGAGGTGGAGAACTGAACCTCCAGCAGCACTGCTGCACTAGAACCCCCTCACCACATCAGTGTCACTGCAGAACTGACAAGAAACAATCCACCACCCAAATGATACCTGTTCTGTGATGCTCCTGACCAACAGAGAACAGAGAACCAACAGGGGACCAACAACAACAAAGAACACAGATGGACTACAGTCCGGAATTGGAGAACTACAAAGACCATCTATATGATAAGTGGAGGACATAGAGGATGGAGCATGAGGGGGCGTGGCCAAACATATGTATATAAAATTTATTATAATTAATAATATATATAAATATATTGGGTGGCACAGTGGCTTAGTGGTTGGCATGTTCTCCTCTCAGCGCTAGGGATTTCCGGTTCGAATCCCAATCAGGGTGGAGTTTCCATGTTCTCCCCGCGTCGGCGTGGGTTTCCTCCGGGTTCTCTGGTTTCCTCCCACAGTCCAAAAACATGGATCAAGGTCAATTGAGTTCTCCAAATTGCCCCATATAGAGTGTGTCTGTGAGTGAGTGTGTGTCCAGTGATAGATTGGCGTCCTGTCCTGGGTGTATCTGCCCAGCGCCCGAAACGTTCTCCCCTGGATGGGCATGGGGAACCCCCCCCCCCACCCCGCGACCCTAATAGAGGATAAAGCAGAAGATAATGGATGGATGTCTAATATAATTTATTCATCGTGTTCTGCTCATCATTTCATCAAACCCACTGGCTCCAATCTGATCAGAGTTTACACTCCCTGCCACTCATCTAGTCTTTTGAGTCCAACAGAACAGGATTCGTCCGTGTGGATGAGTAACGTAACTGCTGCCATCGCTGACGCCGGCCCGAAGCCCAGTGCAGGTCCCTGTGTGAAATGCCACGGTGTCACGTGAGTCAGAAACTGTGTCCCGTGAGATTTAATCACGAGCACAAAGCTGTCGATGGCATGATCACCGGGGAACCAAACCTCATCATTGTAATGTCATCTGTGCTCAATCTGTGCACACTCTGACCTCAGAGTTTTAAGTGTATTCTCCTGGACAGAGGATTAATTTTTAAATCCCAGCTGTTGCCTCGGGAAGCAGCAGAATGTGCTGATGGATAAACCTCCCTGTACTGTACTGCATCCTATTAAGCTATATATATATATATATATTCATTCATTCATTCATTATCTTCCACTTTATCCTCTATTAGGGTCGCGGGGGGGGGGGGGGAGGGGTTCCCCATGCCCATCCAGGAGAGAACGTTTCGGGCGCTGGGCAGATACACCCAGGACAGGGCGCCAATCTATCGCTGGACACACACTCACTCACACAGACACACTCTATATGGGGAAATAGAGTATAATAGAGGATAAAGCTGAAGATAATAGACGGATGGATGGCTATTACATACAGGGGGTGTAGTGGTTGGCATGTTCTCCTCTCAGCCCTGTGAATTCCAGGTTCGAGTCCCAATCTGGGTGGAGTTTCCATGTTCTCCCCATGTCCGCGTGGGTTTCCTCCGGGTTCTCCGGTTTCCTCCCACAGTCCAAAAACATGGATCAAGTCAATTGAGTTCTCCAAAATTGCCCCATATAATGTGTGTAGGCGGCACGGTGGCTTAGTGTGTATCTGCCCAGCGCCCGAGACGTTCTCCCCTGGATGGGCATGGGGAACCCCACCACGACCCTAATAGAGGATAAAGCGGGAGATAATAATGAATGAATGAATGAATAATGTGTGTATGTGTGAGTGAGTGTGTGCCCAGTGATAGATTGGCGTCCTGTCCTGGGGTGTATCTGCCCAGCACCCGAAACGTTCTCCCCCTCTAACCCCCCCCCCCCCCCCCACGACCCTAATAGAGGATAAAGTGGAAGATAATGGATGGATGGAATGCAATATAATGTAATGTAAATGAAGCAGCTCTTCAACATCAGTGTCTAGATTCTCAAAACATCCCCCCCCCACACACACACACACACAATGTTCCCAGAAGAGAGGAGGTTGTTAGAACTACAAAGCGAGAACAACGTGTCGGTGTAATTTATAGATGTTCCCATCCGTCGGTCCAGATCGTGTATATAGACGCCGAAACCCGTCTTTATTCCGTCTTGTTTTCTTGAGGGTCATGCCGTCTCTTCCTCTCCTCGCATCGATTATTCGTCTGGGGAGAAGCAGAAGCTGAAAGCCTTTGACTGAGTTTCCCGAACTCGTGCGTTCTCTTCGTAAATCCCCGGGTTTGCAGCGAGTGTTGTGTAACCTGAAACTTTAAATCTAGCTGTCTTTTTTATTCATTTATTTATTTTTATAAAAAAAAAAAATATATATATATATATATATATGGGCTGGCTTAGTGGTTTATCACATTCTCCTCTCAGCACTAGAGATTCCCGGTTCGAATCCCCATCTGGGTGGAGTTTCCATGTTCTCCCCGTATCCGCGTGGGTTTCCTCCGGGTTCTCCGGTTTCCTTCCACAGTCCAAAAACATGGATCAAGTCAATTGAGTTCTCCAAATTGCCCCATATAGAGTGTGTGTGTGTGTGTGTGTGTGTGAGTGTGTGTCCAGCGATAGATTGGCGCCCTGTCCTGGGTGTATCTGCCCAGCACCCGAAACGTTCTCCCCTGGATGGGCATGGGGAACCCCACCGCGACCCTAATAGAGGATAAAGCGGGAGACAATGAATTAATGAATATATATATATATGGCGGCACGGTGGTTTAGTGGTTTATCACGTTGTCCTCTCAGTACTAGAGATTCCCGGTTCGAATCCCCATCTGGGTGGAGTTTCCATGTTCTCCCCGTGTCGGCGTGGGTTTCCTCCGGGTTCTCCGGTTTCCTCCCACAGTCCAAAAACATGGATCAAGTCAATTGAGTTCTCCAAATTGCCCCATATAGAGTGTGTGTGTGTGAGTGAGTGTGTGCCCAGTGATAGATTGCCCCCCTGTCCTGGTGTATCTGCCCAGCGCCCGAAATGTTCTCCCCTGGATGGGCATGGGAAACCCCCCCCCCCCCCACGACCCTAATAGAGGATAAAGTGGAAGATAATCAATGAATTAATATATATACTGTATATATATATATGTAGGTGGCACGGTGGCTTAATGGTTTAGCATGTTCTCCTCTCAGCGCTAGGGATTCCCGGTTCGAATCCCGATCTGGGTGGAGTTTCCATGTTCTCCCCGTGTCGGCGTGGGTTTCCTCCGGGTTCTCTGGATTCCTCCCACAGTCCAAAAACATGGATGAAGTCAATTGAATTCTCAAAGTTGCCCCATATAGAGTGTGTCTGTGTGAGTGAGTGTGTGTCCAGTGATAGATTGGTGTCCTGTTCTGGGTGTATCTGCCCAGCGCCCAAAACGTTCTCTTCGGATGGGCATGGGGAACCCCACCGTGACCCTAATAGAGGATAAAGTGGCAGATAATGAATGAATGAATATATATACTGTGTATATATATAGGCGGCACGGTGGCTTAGTGGTTTAGCATGTTCTCCTCTCAGCGCTAGGGATTCCCGGTTCGAATCCCCATCTGGGTGGAGTTTCCATGTTCTCCCTGTGTCGGCGTGGGTTTCCTCCATAATGAATGAATGAATGAGTTCTCCAAATTGCCCCATATAGGGTGTGTTTGTGTGAGTGAGTGTGTGTCCAGTGATAGATTTGTGTCCCTGTCCTGGGTCTATCTGCCCAGCGCCCAAAACGTTCTCCCCTGGATGGGCATGGGGAACCCCACCGCGACCCTAATAGAGGATAAAGTGGAAGATAATGAATGAATTAATGTATATATATAAAAAAAAAAGAAATAAAAAAGAAAAAAAGAATAAATAAATAAATAAATGTAGCTGTCTGCGTGAGGCAGAGCTGAAAATCCGGGCTCCTCGCCGCCGTCGGAGCCGCGAGCCGATCTGACCTTGCCCGTCGGTGCGGCAGTCAAAAGCAGACACTGACAATGTGCACTATTATGGCTGAGTTTCGTTGTTGTGATGGAATTTTAATTAGAAAAAAAAAAAAAAAAAAAAAAAAAAAAAAAAAAACGTCCGTGCTGGTTTCCACGGCAACCTGGTTAACCTTTGCTCATTTTGTCAGCGAGGATAAAAGACATAGCGGTTACATAGATGTTGGTGGAAGGTCGCGCCGATGTTGCTAGTGACGGGTGGGTGTGCGCACGGCGGCGGCATTGAGGATTACATAACGAATTAATCAATTAAATATATTACATACAAGGGCGGTTTAGTGGTTGGCATGTTCTCCTCTCAGTGTTAGGGATCCAGGTTCGAATTCCAATCTGGGTGGAGTTTCCATGTTCTCCCCGTGTCCGTGTGGGGTTCCTTCGGTTTCTCCGGTTTCCTCCCACAGTCCAAAAACATGGATCAAATCAATTGAGTTCTCCAAATTGCCCCATATAGAGTGTGTGAGTGTGAGTGAGTGTGTCCAGCGATAGATTGGCGTCCTGTCCTGGGTGTATCTGCCCAGCGCCCGAAACGTTCTCCCCTGGATGGGCATGGGGAACCCCCCCACAACCCTAATAGAGGATAAAGCGGAAGATAATTGATGGATGGATAATTAGATTAGTGGGCGGCATGGTGGCTTAGTGGTTGGCATGTTCTCCTCTCAGCACTAGGGATTCCTGGTTCGAATGCCAATCTGGGTGGAGTTTCCATGTTCTCCCCGTGTCCGCGTGGGGTTCCTCCGGGTTCTCCGGTTTCCTCCCACAGTCCAAAAACATGGATCAAGGTCAATAGAATTCTCCAAATTGCCCCATATAGAGTGTGAGTGAGTGAGTGTCCAGCGATAGATTGGTGTCCTGTCCTGGGTGTATCTGCCCAGCGCCCAAAACGTTCTCCCCTGACTGGGCATGGGGAACCCCCCGCGACCCTAATAGAGGATAAAGCGGAAGATAATTGATGGATTGATGGGTATAGGGCGGCATGGTGGCTTAGTGGTTGGCATGTTCTCCTCTCAGCACTAGGGATTCCTGGTTCGAATGCCAATCTGGGTGGAGTTTCCATGTTCTCCCCGTGTCCGCGTGGGGTTCCTCCGGGTTCTCCGGTTTCCTCCCACAGTCCAAAAACATGGATCAAGGTCAATAGAATTCTCCAAATTGCCCCATATAGAGTGTGAGTGAGTGAGTGTCCAGCAATAGATTGGTGTCCTGTCCTGGGTGTATCTGCCCAGCATGCGAAACGTTCTCCCCTGGATGGGCATGGGGAACCCCCCCGCGACCCTAATAGAGGATAAAGCGGAAGATAATTGATGGATGGATGGGTATAGGGCGGCACAGTGGCTTAGTAGTTGGCATGTTCTCCTTTCAGTACTAGGGATTCCTGGTTTTGAATCCCCATCTGGGTGGATTTTCCATGTTCTCCCCGTGTCCGCGTGGGGTTCCTCCGGGTTTCTCCGGTTTCCTCCCACAGTCCAAAAACATGGATCAAGGTCAATAGAATTCTCCAAATTGCCCCATATAGAGTGTGTGTGAGTGAGTGTGTATCCAGCGATAGATTGGCATCCTGTCCTGGGTGTATCTGCCCAGCACGCGAAACGTTCTCCCCTGGATGGGCATGGGGAACCCCCCCCCCCCCCCCCCCACGACCCTAATAGAGGATAAAGCGGAAGATAATGGATGGATATTACATACAGGGGGCGTAGTGGTTAGCATGTCTGCATTTCAGTGCCAAAGATTCAGGTTCGAATCTCAATCTGCGTGGAGTTTCTGGATGGATGTTCTCACCATGTCTGTGTAGGTTTCCTCCGGGTTCTCCGGTTTCCTCCCACAGTCCAAACACATGGATCAAGGTCAAGGTCACACTCACTCACACTGACACACTCTATATGGGGCAATTTGGAGAATTCAATTGACCTTGATCCATGGTTTTGGACTGTGGGAGGAAACCAGAGAACCCGGAACCCAGAAGAAACCCATGTGGACACGGGGAGAACATGGAAACTCCACCCAGATTGGGATTCGAATCGGGAATCCCTAGCGCTGAGAGGAGAACACGGCAACCACTAAGCCACCGTGCCACCCACTTTCTTACTCCGATATTCTAATTGTTCTTTATAATTAGGAACTGTTCTCTAACTTTGCTGTAGAGACACTCGGTGCATCGTGTTGTTGAGCTATAAGACAAAATAAGTGGCGATGACGAAGGGCCATAAAGATTTTCTATAGGTGCTCTATATGATAACACCATCAACATATATTTTTCTACAGAGTCGCAGAGTCAGCACGTTGTGTAGCAACAGCTGGGCAAGTGAGAGAATAAAAGGGTTCTAGTGACAAAACAGAAGAACACAAGAACTTAATGAAAGTCTGAGAGACAAATCAATACAAACCTGGAAACAGAAATAAGTAGAGCTGAAGAAAAGACATGAACACCAACCACAGATACACCTTTAACATCCGTCCATTATCTTCAGCTTCATCCTCTATTAGGGTCGCGGGGGGGTTCCCCATGCCCATCCAGGGGAGAACGTCTCGGGCGCTGGGCAGATAGACCCAGGACAGGGCGCCAATCTATCACTGGACACACACTCACTCACACACACACTCTATATGGGGCAATTTGGAGAATTCAATTGACCTTGATCCATGTTTTTCCACGCGGACATGGGGAGGACATGGAAACTCCACCCAGATGGGGATTTGAACCCTGCAAAGGCTTAAAATGACCTAATTATACAAATGACCGAGTCCAATAATTACATTTATTTAACCAGAGGGGGACGGCACGGTGGCTTAGTGGTCGGCACGTTCTCCTCTCAGCTCTAGGGATTCCCGCTTCGAATCCCCATCTGGGTGGAGTTTCCACGTTCTCCCCGTGTCCGCGTGGGTTTCCTCCGGGTTCTCCGGTTTCCTCCCACAGTCCAAAAACATGGATCAAGTCAATTGAGTTCTCCAAATTGCCCCATATAGAGTGTGTCTGTGTGAGTGAGTGTGTGCCCAGTGATGGATTGGCGTCCTGTCCTGGGTGTATCTGCCCAGTGCCCGAAACGTTCTCCCCTGGATGGGCATGGGGAACCCCCCCCCCACCACCACCACCATCCTAGTAGAGGATAAAGCGGAAGATAATGGATGGATCCTTGTTGTGGGCGGCACGGTGGTTTAGTGTTTAGCACGTTCTCCTCTCAGCGTTACGGATTCCCGGTTCGAATCCCCATCTGGGTGGAGTTTCCACGTTCTCCCCGTGTCCGCGTGGGTTTCCTCCGGGTTCTCCGGTTTCCTCCCACAGTCCAAAAAACATGGATCAAGTCAATTGAGTTCTCCAAATTGCCCCATATAGAGTGTGTCTGTTTGAGTGAGTGTGTGTCCAGCGATAGATTGGCGCCCAGTCCTGGGTCTATCTGCCCAGCGCCCGAGACGTTCTCCCCTGGATGGGCATGGGGAACCCCACCGCAACCCTAATAGAGGATAAAGCGGGAGATAATGAATGAATGAATGAATGAATGAATGAATAACCAGAGGGGGCGTTTTTTCTTTTCTTTTTTTTTCTCTCGTATTTGTCTGTCCACCTCCATGTGGTCCACTCTGGAAGCTGGACCTCATATCAGCTGGCCTTTTGGAGCGGTAGTCGCAGAGGCGGCTATTACGCACCTCCCGACACCCACCCACCCCACCCCCCCGTATGGAGCACTTAGATGTAATGACTTTTTGAGCAAAGGTAATATTGATCTCATAATGCTCGGACTCCATAAGGCGAGTGCATATAGCTGCGAGAGCGCTGACAGAGCTGGTAATGGAAAAAGGAATCATGACCATACGACTCATGAGTTATACTTTATGCCGTGCATTTTTCCTACGAATGACCCGCTGCAGCTAATGCGCTTTTCTCTTGCAGGTGAGGTGTGGGACCCATGTGGTGCGCAGTTTCAAAAAAGGGGGACGAAAAGAGGGAATGTCCTGCGAGCATAATTTTGCAATGAACATGTGAGTACAATGTCTTTTGTCCTACCGAACAAAAAGACAACGGTGGCTGGGAAATGAGGTATACAGCGCTGTTATTCCTGATATGGGCTTTTTTAGTAGAGCCTACACACACACACACACACACACACACACACACACACACACACACACACACACACACACACACATTACGCCCGCTGCAACTTCTTAATGCAGCGTCCAGATGAGACACTCACAGTAATGCATTCCCTCTCTGTGTCCATCAGCCTAAAGACGTCCCTGATTAAATCATTCAATTGAGTAGATGGCTCGAGCGGGGCGGCACCGTGGTTTAGAGGTTGGCATGTTCTCCTCTCAGCGCTAGGGATTCCCGGTTCGGATCCCAATCTGGGTGGAGTTTCAATGTCCTCCCCGTGTCTGCTTGGGTTTCCTCCGGGTTCTCCGGTTTCCTCCCACAGTCCAAAAACATGGATCAAGTCGATTGAGTTCTCCAAAATGCCCCATATAGAGTGTGTGTGTGTGAGTGAGTGTGTGTCCAGTGATAGATTGGCGTCCTGTCCTGGGTGTATCTGCCCAGCGCCTGAAACATTCTCCCCTGGATGGGCATGGGGAACCTACCCCCCCCCCCCTCAATCTGGGTGGAGTTTACATGTTCTCCCCGTGTCCACGTGGGTTTCCTCCGGGTTCTCCGGTTTCATCCCACAGTCCAAAAACTAAAACTGGATCTGAATTCTCCAAGTTGCCCCATATAGAGTGTGTCTGTGTGAGTGAGTGTTTGTCCAGTGATAGATTGCCCCCCTGTCCTGAGTGTATCTGCCCAGCGCCACCCCCCCCCCCCCCCCGACCCTAATAGAGGATAAAGCAGAAGATAATGGATGGATGGATAATGGCTCAAGCAGGGTGGCGCTGTGGTTTAGTGGTTGGCATGTTCTCCTCTCAGCTCTAGGGATTCCCGGTTGGAATCCCAATCTTGGTGGAGTTTCCATGTTCTCCCCGTGTCCGCGTGGGTTTCCTCCGGGTTCTCCGGTTTCCTCCCACAGTCCAAAAACATGGATCAAGTCAATTGAATTCTCAAAATTTCCCCATATAGAGTGTGTCTGTGTGAGTGAGTGTGTGTCCAGCGATAGATTGGCGTCCTGTCCTGGGTGTTTCTGCCCAGCGCCCGAAACGTTCTCCCCTGGATGGGCATGACGAACCCCCCCCCTCCCCCATAATGGATGGATGGATGGGATCTGAGTGTATATCTATATTTTCAGATCCCTGTTCGTGTTCTACATTAATTTATTGAATAATATTAATAAGACATTCTTGTTGTGGATTTTAATAACCCCCGCTTTGCCGAACACTATCAGGGAACTTTATTAAATCCCGTGACGGCTCACGGCAGGGTGTGTTCTATAATAAAAGAGGTTTTCCACGGCGGAATCAGGACCTCCTAACACACATAAACTTCCACCCACTTCATGCTTCAAACTGATGTATGATTATAATCTCCAGGCTGAGTCTGTTCCACTGCGTCTTTTTCCAGCAGTTCTGGCCGACGGCCAGCGCCGAGCCCAAACAGCCTGATGATTTGTGATGCTGTAGCGTTGCACTGCCTTTTTCTCTCGGCTGCTCGACGAAGGCACTACAGCTGCAGATACAGGAGCACTTTTATGGAACCGAGACGACGTGAGAGCAATAAGAAAAGAAAATCTCTTAAGATGAACTCTGACTCCGATCAATAGACACACGATAAATGGATCATAAAGCACTAAATAAAGAATAGCGATTATATATCCGTTTAGACCTTCCCAGCCTTCGATACAAAGTGAATACAGTTAAAGAGACTGAGAAGCAAATGTACTGCAGCGGAAAATTACCGTTCACCAGAAAGAGTGCTTTTTTTTATTATTATTATTTTATATTATTTATTATTTTATTTCACATGTAACATTTCTTTGGGGGGTAAATCAGTGGCTTAGTAACAGCCTCGCTGGTTCTTACAAATAGGTCACTTCTTGAATCTGATTGGCTGAGCCGTTTGTCCGGTCGTGACATTATTAACCATAACGCACACGTCTGCGCGCGTCACGTTCGTATCAACGCGCCGGGTTATTATTAAATCTGAAGTGAATCATCTCTGCATCATACTGCATCCTAACTCGACTCTGAACCACGACGCTGCAGCAACATTCTCACAAACGCCCAACAACACGAACGTAAAGGCTCCGACCCAAACTGTTCCAGCTGTGAGAACATTATTTTAAATTAATGCAAATATACAGATTAATATAAACACAAAGCCATTTTCTAATGAGCAATAAACCGGTATCCTGTTGCTTAGCAACCAATGTGAACTTTAAAAAAACAGACTAATAAATTTATATATATTCATTCATTCATTATCTTCCGCTTTGTCCTCTATTATGGTCGTGGGGGGTTCCCCATGGCCATCCAGGGGAGAACGTTTCGGGCGCTGGGCAGATAGACCCAGGACAGGGCTCCAATCCATCGCTGGGCAAATTTATATATATTATTTTTATTATTTATATATATAATTTATATATATTATAGGCGGCACGGTGGCTTAGTGGTTTAGCATGTTCTCCTCTCAGCACTAGGGATTCCCGGTTCGAATCCCCATCTGGGTGGAGTTTCCATGTTTACCCCGTGTCCGTGTGGGTTTCCTCCGGGTTCTCCGGTTTCTTCCCACAGTCCAAAAACATGGATCAAGTCAATTGAGTTCTCCTAAATTGCCCCCTATAGAGCGTGTGTGGGTGAGTGTGTGCCCAGCGATGGATTGGCGCCCTGTCCTGGGTGTATCTGCCCAGCGCCCAAGACATTCTCCCAGTCCAAAAACATGGAATCAAGGTGAATTGGCTGCTCTAGATTGCCCCTATTTAAAAGCCATAAGGCATTTAAGGTTGTGTATTATTGTAAATAAATCACGGGAAAGAGGTGGAACTGCACTCTGCTCTGCTTCATCTCTTTCTGTGATTTATTCACAATAATGCCACGCCCTCTTATACCTTATTGCTTAATGCTGTTATTAAATAATAATGTTAATATATTAATATATATATATAATTTTTTTTAACATTTATTTTATTTATTTATTTAATTGTTTTTATTAATAGCTGAAAACAATAAACAATAGTGTTTGATTCCCAATCTGCTTTGAGTTTCCATGTGAATTTCCTCCCACAGTCCAAAAATATGGAATCAAGGTGAATTGGCTGCTCTAAATTGCCCCTATTTAATTTGCCCCTATAGTGTAAGTGTGCCTGTGAGAGTGAGTGCGTGTCCAGTGATGGATTGTTGCCCTGTGTATCAACTCAGCGCCCAAAACATTCTCCCTTGGATGGGTATAGTGACCCCCCCCACACACACACAGAATTAAGCTGGAAATAATGAGATGAGCTGAAGAAATAATTCTGTTACCTTTAGCTTTGATATAAAGGCTAACGATTAAACGTTCCATCTTTCCAGTTGATTCCCTTTTTTCTAAGTTCTAAGGTCCATTTCTTTTACCTTCTGTAGAGAAGCATGCCGCTGTGTGAAAAGACAGTCGATATTGTTTGATCAGCCCTTTATCCTATAAATATTTGTTGTTCAGTCGGACTCGCACAATTCCCAATCTCTCACCGCTCAAAAAAATGACCCATGATAAAGGAGATGTTCCACCCCGGACGCTTTCAGGTCTCAGGTGTGCCTTCAAAGAGAACAAGCCTTTCACTTTTATCTTTGTTTCTCATTCTTGCTCTCCCCTCTTTTCCCTTTCCACCTGTCCTCAGCGTTCCGCCTGCAGCTGCCGTCTCAAAACAAAACATCCGCTGCTCGCTTCTCATTTCCAGACTGTCTGGGCTTTTTTAAGCCTGAAGCTTTTAATGAAAATGGATATGTAAATGTTGAATTACGCTTAAAGTCAACAATAAAATTTCAGTGGCAGCAGTGAGAATCTGAAACAGTGAAATATTAAAATGTAAAGTTTTGGTTAAAACATTTTTGCACCATATATATATTCCATCCATCCATTATCTTCTGCTTTATCCTCTATTAGGGTCACGGGGGGGTTCCACATGTCCATCCAGGGGAGAATGTTTTGGGCGCTGGGCAGATACACCCAGGACAGGGGGCAATCTATCGCTGGGCACACTCACTCACACAGACACGCACACATACACACTCTATATGGGGCAATTTGGAGAATTCAACTGACTTGATCCATGTTTTTGGACTGTGGGAGGAAACCGGAGAACCCGGAGGAAACCCACGCGGACACGGGGAGAACATGGAAACTCCACCCAGATGGGGATTCGAACCGGGAATCCCTAGAGCTGAGAGGAGAACATGCCAACCACTAAGCCACCATTACATGCATTACTGTTTACACTTATATACATAGTTTCTGCTCCATTTCACATTACGTATGCTGCTGTTTTTTACTTTATACTATTTATTCATCCATTATCTTCCGCTTTATCCTCTAAACCAGAGAACCCAAAGGAAACCTTCCCAGACACGGGGAGAACATGGAAACTCCACCCAGATTGGGATTCGAACCCGGAACCCTGGTGCTGAGAGGCAGACGTGCTAACCACTACGCCCCCTGTATGTAATATCCATCCATCCATCCATTGTCTTCCGCTTTATCCTCTATTAGGGTCGCGGTGGGGGGGGTTCCCCATGCCCATCCAGGGGAGAACGTTTTTGGGCGCGCTGGGCAGAGACACACCCAGGACAGGACTTACCAATCTATCACTGTATACACACACTCACTCACACACACACCTTGACCTTGATCCATGTTTTTGGACTGTGGGAGGAAACCGGTGAGAACAAGGAGGAAAAAACCCACGCGGACACGGGGCGAGGACATGGAAACCTCACCAGGATTGGGATCGAAACCCGGAACCCTGGTGCTGAGAGGCAGACGTGCTAACCACTAACACCCCTGTCATGTAATATCCATCCATCCATCCATTGTCTTCCGCTTTATCCTCTATTAGGGTCGTCGGTGGGGGGTTCCCCATGCCCATCCAGGGGAGAACGTATTCGGGCGCTGGGCAGATAGACCCAGGACAGGACGCCAATCTCGTCACTGTATACACTCACTCACAAACACAATACTCTATAGGGGCAATTTGGAGAATTCACTTGACACTTCGATCACATGTTTTTTTTGATTGTGGGAGGAGGAAAACCGGAGAACCCGGGAGGAAACACACACGTGACAATGGGTAGAACCTGGAAACGATCCCACCCAGTATTGGGATTCGAACCGGGAAATCCCTAGCGCTGAGAGGAGAACATGCTTAAACCACTAAGACCATGCGTGCCACCCATTTTATACTAGATTATATTATAGAATGATTTCTATTCTAGATGGGATATTTATAGTTGTATATTAAGCATATGCTGCACTATCTTTATGTATTTATAAAACCTGTTGTCTTATTTAAATTAAGTTAAACTGAATAGAACAGGTAATGAATGGTTCTAGTGCGGGCACACACACACACACACTATCACACACCACATGAGGCATCTAGAGCATAAATTCACCTGTAAAATCAATGTTTTTGGGGAGAATAAGATTAAATAAGATTAGTTGTA
>JAFMOC010001472.1:0-17892 GCA_019802505.1 Corydoras sp. C115 | reverse complement strand
CTGCATCCAAGATATTAAAATGTGGATGTCAAAAAACTTCCTACTGCTAAATTCTGATAAAACAGAGTTTCTGATAGTTGGACCCAAGGACAAAATTAACAAAGCTTCTAACACTATATTAAACCTTGATAACTCTTTAATTAGACCCAGTTCATCTGTAAATAATCTCGGTGTCATTATTGATTCAGATCTCTCCTTTACAAAGCACATTAGCAATATTACTAGAATTGCATTTTTTCACCTTCGTAACATTTCAAAGCTACGAAATATCCTCTCCCTCCAAGATGCAGAAAAACTAATTCATGCTTTTATTACCTCAAGGTTAGATTATTGTAATTCACTTCTGACAGGATGTTCTAATAAATCATTACATAAATTACAACTTGTGCAGAATGCTGCAGCTAGAGTTTTAACTAAAACCAGAAAGTTTGATCATATAACTCCTGTGTTATCAAACTTGCACTGGCTACCAGTTAAGTTTCGTATCGAGTACAAAATTTTATTAATAACATATAAAATTTTACATAACCAGGCTCCACAGTATCTGAGTGAGCTGATTCAATTGTACCAGCCGACACGTGAGCTCCGATCTCAAGGTGCTGGTCTACTCTTAGCTCCTAGAATAAATAAAATTACTGCTGGTGGAAGAGCGTTCTCCCACAAGGCTCCTCAACTCTGGAATAGCCTTCCAGTTACTGTTCGTGATTCTGAATCACTATTAATCTCTAAAAATAAATTAAAAACACATTTATTTAATCTTGCATTTAACTAATCCCCTGTAGATAAAGATGTAGATCTCAGACTTGGCTGTGTTGGGGGGGTAATCTCTGATCAGTGTATGCTGTCGTTTCACCTCTTCACCCACCTCATCATTAATGGGGGGGGGGGTGTGGCGCTGGAATGATGCTGTTCCGGGGCGCCATCTCAACTATGTAGAGTCTGCAGTATCTGCCTCTTTTAGTTATGCTGCTCTAGTCAGTGATGCCGGAGTCACATGCTGCACTGTGTCAATTAATTAATTATTAATTAAATGCCGTGCTTTATTATTAGCTCTAACTCCCTTCCTTTGTCTGTTTCTTTTGAGGTGTCCCCCGGCTTCCTGGAGGTCCATGGCTCTGCTTACGAATACTGGATGGAACCTGACAAGGCGGTCCTGCAGGACGCCCCCTAATGGACTCACATATAGTTTTCTAGTTGTTAGTTTTTCCATTTGTTTAGTATCTGGACATGACTGTTCTCACTGTTGTTGCTGCCCGGCCGCTCAAGGAGGATGAGTCCCCCACTGAGTCTTGGTCCTCCCAAGGTTTCTTCCTTAAATAACAACATAAAATGGAGTTTTTTCTTGCCACTGTCGCTTCGGCTTGCTCTTTGGGGGTTTAAAGGCCTTTCATTCTGTAAAGCTGCTTTGTGACAATGTACTGTTGTGAAAAGCGCTATATAAATAAATTACTTGACTTGACTTGACTTGACTTAAAAAAAACTTTTTTTAGATAATTTAGTAAATAGGATGTAATTCAATTAGGTTTCTTTACACTACGTCCTGAAAGGTTTGTGACGTGAGCGATTCTCTTTTCACTTTGTAATGTTGAGCAGTTATTGGAAACATCATGACGAGTTAATTAGAGCATCTGCATTTGTAGTATTGTGGACATTATGTAGACCTTTCTCATCTTGTGCTTGTTTTTATAATTGTAGTTTATTTTCAGCCAAAAACTTTTATACTCACAATGTGTGCAAAATATTATGGACAAAAATCTGGCTAGTAAGTGCTGGAAGAAGTTTTTCTTCTTGTGTGAATGTGCTGGTGTCTTTTCAAATTATGCATTTGGGAAAAACTTTTTCCACACTGAGAGCAGGAATATGGCTTTTCTCCTGTGTGAACACGTTGATGCACTATAAATCTACTCTGTTAAGTAAAACTCTTTCCACACTGTGAGCAGGAATACTGTTTTTCTTTTCTGTGAATACGCTGATGCACTATAAAGCTACACCGATGAGTAAAACTCTTTCCACACTGTAAGCAGGAATATGGTTTTCCTGCTGTGTGAATGCACTGGTGTCGTTTAAGATGACATTGCCGAGTAAAAGTCATTCCACACTGTGAGCAGAAATATGTTTTTTCTCCTGTGTGAATACGCTGATGCTGTTTAAGCCCGCTCCGTTGAGTAAATCTCTTTCCACACTGTGAGCAGGAATAAGGTTTTTCTCCTGTATGAATGCGCAGATGTAGCATGACACCGCTCTGATTAGTAAAACTCTTTCCACACTGTGAGCAGAAATATGTTTTTTCTCCTGTGTGAATACGCTGATGCTGTTTAAGCCCGCTTCGTTGAGTAAATCTCTTTCCACACTGTGAGCAGGAATAAGGTTTTTCTCCTGTATGAATGCGCAGATGTAGCATGACACCGCTCTGATTAGTAAAACTCTTTCCACACTGTGAACAGAAATATGTTTTTTCACCTGTGTGAATACGCTGATGCACTATAAGATGACTCTCTTTAGTAAAACCTTTTCCACAATGTGAACAGGAATATGTTTTTTCTCCTGTGTGAATACGATGGTGTTCTTTAAGTTGACTTTGACGAGTGAAACTCTTTCCACACTGTGAGCAGGAATATGGTTTTTCTCCTGTGCGAATACGCTGATGTAGTTTACAAGAACCGCTTTGAGTAAAACATTTACCGCACTGTGAGCACATGAATGGTTTTTTTTTCTGTGTGAATGGGCTGCTGTTGGTCAATGTGAAACTGTGAAGTGTAACTCTTTTCATACTGTGAGCAGGAATGTGGCTTTTCTTTTCTTTTTTTCTTCTACTCTGTGAATGTGCTCATGTTCACGCTGTAAAATGTATTTCTGTAAGCAAAGATGTTTCGTTTTCAAATGTGTTTTCTACAGCCTTGGTATTTTGTCGTTTGAATGTGTTAAAGTTGAGGTGAAACAATAAATCCACATTTTGTTACGTTACTTTGTTACGTTGTTACTTTGTAGAACCACCTTTGGCAGCAACTACAGCCTCAAGTCTTTTTGAATATGATGCCACAAGCTTAGCACACCTATCTTTAGGCAGTTTTGCCCATTCTTCTTTGCAGTACCTTTGAAGCTGTAAGGATGTAATGTATAATGGAGAGTAATTTATTTGATATATTAGAGATTGAGGTCATATGCTTAAAAGTTTATGTTTATATTATTCTTAATCATTCAAATGCATTTCATTCATATCATACTATAATGTACTATGATACTTTATGTTGATCTAATGACCCTTAGAAGACCCTTAGACCACTTTCGCTGGTGAAAGGCCTAACTGACCTTGGCTCCTGGCTGATATGTTTGCTAGTAACCGGCTGGAAACTGCCTGGGCTCAAGCTTCACACGGTTGGGACATGGGTTGTATTGACTAACTGTGTTTCTGTCACATGCACCTGGTTAGCAGTCTGTGGGAAGACTGTCTTTGTTTTGTGTTTTGTTCGTTTCCATCTACCTATATAAACGAGCTGTGAATCATAATAAATCGAAGCATTGATGATCAACACTCGCGTAGTTGTCTTTTCTTCCCAAACGTTTGCACTTCGGCACACAGAGGGCTCCAGCATCAGGTTCAGAAGCATCATTTGCAGTCAGCGTGTTTCCTGACTGATAGCTGACAACGGGTTCAGCTTTTCATTTGGCATCGGGACCGCAGCTGTTTGGTCGGCTCGGGATTTGGAACCTAACAATCTGGGGGCTCGTCCGGGATAAGGCTTGGGTTTATTCCATTTACTCCTGTCTTATCCCTTTATTTGGCATCTAAATTCCTAATATTTTATGGGTTTTAGTTATATTGCTATTTTAAAGCTGTTAAAAGGGGGGTTATTACAGTAGGGGCACACACACCTATTAGCACAGCCAGTGTGTTTCCTGGCTGGGACTAGGTCTTTCACAGGTGGTGTTATTTTCAGAATATTTTCTGATACGCACCTTTTCACGGTCAGTGTGTTTCCTGACTGGGGCCTGGTTGGGACCAGGTCTTACAAAGGTGGCGGTTACGTTATAATACGTATGGGTATGGAGACCATGCACCTTGACAGTCAGTGTGTTTCCTGGCTGGGATCCGTTCTTACACAGGTGGTGAAGCCATACAACCCTTGTTTAGTATCTGGACATGGCTGTTCTACATTGTTGTTGCTGCCCGGCCGCTCAAGGAGGATGAGTCCCCCATTGAGTCTTGGTCCTCCCAAGGTTTCTTCCTTAAATAACAACATAAAAGGGAGTTTTTTCTTGCCATTGTCGCTTCGGCTTGCTCTTTGGGGGGTCGTAGCAGTGGGACACGGTCTGTACACACAACACAAGACAGGACCAGTACAAGGCAATACAAACACTCAAGGAACGGTAGCGAGACGAGGCGTAACGTGGAGGAGCCAAAGAGGACGTGACGTGACACTAGGAACACAAGACCCATTGGCGACGAGAGACGGGACGGCGTGCCTAATATAGGGGACGTGATAACCACCAGGTGAACACAATTACGAGGCGTGACCCAACACACCCACACCACGTGACAACACATAACATAACCCCCCCCCTCAATGGGTGCCCCCTGGCACCCTAAGACGGTTTGCTCGGGCACCTGCGATGGAATTCCTTCATGAGGGCGGGGTCCAGGATGGCAGCGCGGGGAACCCAGGAGCGTTCTTCCGGTCCGTAACCCTCCCAGTCCACCAAGTACTGGATGCCTCTGCCTCGGCGGCGGGAGTCCAGCAGGCGACGTACGGTGTAAGCAGGTTGACCGTCGATGAGGCGTGGGGCAGGGGTGCTCCGGGGTGTGGGGTTGAGGGGGGAGTGAGTGACAGGCTTGACATGGGAAACGTGGAAGGTGGGGTGGATGCACATGTGACGGGGCAGGCGGAGACGGATGGCTGCAGGGTTTATGATCCTGGTGATGGGGAAGGGTCCAATGAAACGAGGGGCCAGTTTCCGGGATTCAACCTTTAAGGGAATGTTGCGGGTGGACAGCCAGACCAACTGTCCCACCTTGTAGGCCGGGGCTTGGCGGCGACGGCGGTTGGCGGAAGACATGAGGGTGGAGCGGGCTTGGCGGAGTGCAACGTGCGTGTTTTTCCACACCCGGCGGCAGCGACGGATGTGCTGACTGACAGAGGGGACGGAGATCTCCTGCTGTTCCTCAGGGAACAGTGGTGGTTGGTAGCCCAGCGCGACCTCAAAAGGAGACCTGCCGGTGGCGGAGCTCCGTGCCATTTTGATGGCGTATTCGACCCAGGGAAGATGTTTGCTCCAGCGTTCTGGGTGCTGGGCCGACACGCAGCGTAGTGTGGTCTCCACAACCTGGTTGGTTCTCTCGGCCTGTCCGTTCGACTGTGGATGCCCACCAGAGGTTAGAGACAGAGAAGTGCCAAAGTACTTGAAAAAGGCTTTCCATACCTGGGAGACGAACTGCGGACCTCGATCAGACACGATGTCCACCGGGATGCCGAAAATCCTGAAAACGTGCTCGAAGACTAGTTTGGCGGTAGCAAGGGCAGAAGGTAGTCCGGGAAGGGCCAGGAGGCGTACAGATTTAGAGAACCTGTCCACTATGGTGAGTATGGGCCTTGACCGGGGTCCGGTTCCTTGAGGAGTTCCCTCTCAACGGTTTTCCGAACTTCCCAGGAGACACCTGCTAGGACACAACTGGACGGTAGGATAGTGTCAGTACAGGTTATGGGCTCATCTGGCGAGAAGAGCCGCGACAAGGCATCCGGCTTGGCATTTCGAGAACCGGGTCGGTATGTGATAGCGAAATTAAACCTACCAAAAAACAGAGCCCACCGTGCCTGCCGAGAGTTCAGTCTTCTCGCCGACTGTATGTATGCCAGGTTCTTGTGGTCCGTCCATACCACAAATGGTTGTTCAGCCCCCTCCAGCCAGTGACGCCATTCCTCCAGAGCCAGTTTTACAGCGAGGAGTTCCCGGTTGCCTACGTCATAATTTCTCTCCGTGGGGGAGAGTTTCTTAGAAAAGAAGGCGCATGGGTGAAGGCGGCCCTCGTCGGTACGTTGAGAGAGCACGGCTCCAGCTCCCGTGCTGGAGGCGTCGACTTCCACGACGAACTGTTTGGCCGGATCAGGTTGAACGAGGATGGGGGCTGAGGTGAACAAGGACTTGAGATGGTCCATGGCTGCTTGGGCTTCCGCCGTCCACCGGAACGGCACCTTGACGGACGTGAGGGCCGTTAGGGGGGTGGTGATGGTGCTATAGTTCCGAATGAAACGGCGATAGAAGTTAGCGAATCCTAGGAACCTTTGCAGCTCGGTCCGGGAGGTAGGAACTGGCCATTCGCAAATCGCACGGATCTTTTCAGTGTCGGGCTTGATGGACCCGGGTGACACCACAAAGCCCAGGAAGGTGACGGACTGCTGGTGGAAGCAACACTTCTCAGCCTTTACAAACAGTCGGTTCTGCAGCAGTCGGTTAAGGACCTGACGTACGTGTTGGACATGCTCTTTTTGGTTACGAGAGAAAATCAAAATGTCGTCGAGATAGACGAACACGAACCGATCGAGGAAGTCCCTAAGCACGTTGTTAACTAAGGCTTGGAACACCGCGAGCCTATGGAACCGAATGGAACCACGCGGTATTCATAGTGACCACTAGGGGTGTTGAAGGCCGTCTTCCACTCATCCCCTTTACGTATACGCACCAGGTGATAGGCGTTACGTAGGTCAAGTTTGGTAAAAATAGTGGCTCCCTGCAGTGACTCAAACACGGAGGATGTAAGCGGCAGAGGGTATTTGTAGGGGACTGTGATGTTATTCAGTCCCCTATAGTCAATGCAGGGCCGTAGGGTGCCGTCTTTTTTAGATACAAAAAAGAATCCGGCCCCTACAGGGGATGTGGAAGGACGGATCAACCCCGTGGCTAGGCACTCGGTAATATACTTCTCCATTGCCTCCCTCTCCGGTCGAGATAACGGGTATAGACGACAGGAAGGGAGAGGAGCACCGGGCAATAGATATACAGCGCAATCATAGGACCTATGAGGGGGAAGTTGACGGGCCCTGTCCTTAGAGAAAACCTCCCCTAGGTCATGGTAGACCTCCGGAATGGAGGAGAGATCCACCGCAGTGTGGTGGTCCCCCTCAGGTGCATTACCAGTGGGTACTGCCGCCCGAAGGCAGGAGGAGTGGCAGTGGACCCCCCACGTGAGAACCCTAGACTGGACCCAATCAAGGTGGGGATTGTGAGTTTGTAACCAGGGGAAACCTAGGATGACTGGGGTGTCAGGGGATCAAAACACCGAGAAACTTATCTCTTCCCTGTGATTACCGTCGATAAGGAGGCAGACCGGTTGGGTACGATGAGTGATGGGGGAGAGGTGTCTGCCGTCTAAGGCGACGGGGTGGAGAGGAGAGGACAATGGAGACAGTGGTAAACCTAATTTAGAGGCGAAGTCAAAGTCAACAAGATTCTCCTCTGCCCCAGAATCTATGAGGACAATGACCTGCTGGCTGTGGTTGGGCAGAAGGAAAACCGCAGGGAGGCACAGACGACGCGATGAGGGTTTGTGGGTAGGACTCGACAGGACCTCAAACTTCACTGTCGAGTCAACCCTTTTGGCCGAACCGGGCAACCCATGACCTGGTGGTTAGCATTGCCACAGTAAAAGCAGCGACCCTGTTCCCTACGGACGGACCGTTCGTCTGGGGACAGGGTGGCCCTCCCCAACTGCATCGGTTCAGGCTCGTTAGTGGGTTCGGGGGGAGAAGTAGTTCCCGGGGGAACGTGAGGACCCTGGGCGTGGTAGTGGAGCGGGCGGTGTCGCGGAGTGACCGTTCACGGCGCCGCTCGTTAATGCGGCCGTCGAGGCGTATGGCGAGGTCGATAAGTCCCTGGAGAGTTTGAGGACGGTCACGGGTGGCTGGTTCGTCGCGGACGCGATCACTGAGAGCGTGCCTGAACACCCCGCGCAGCGAACGCTTGCACCACCCCGATTCCGCTGCCAGGGTTTGGAACTCTACCACGAACTCCGCCACCGAACGCGTACCCTGACGAACCGAAAGTAACCGGTTATCCACGTCATCCGAGTAGTCCGGACGGTCGAATACCCCACGAAAACGTTCAATAAACGAGGCATAAGTGGATGAGAGCGGAGACGCGCCCCCCTGTGTGGCCTCAGCCCACTTCAGCGCGCGACCGCGTAGTAGTCCAATAATGAACGAGATCTTATACGCATCGGAGGGGAAACAGGACGACCGAATACCGAAATAAAGTTCGCACTGAAAAAGGAACCCTCGGCATTTCTCCAGATCCCCATCGTACGGGTCGGGGTGTACCGCGGCTCCGTCGGGGCGCGGGGACGATGAAGTAGGCGAGAACGGTACCTGATTCGAGGAGCCAGCAGTAGCGGACGCGCTAGCGAGATCAGGAGCGGGGAGGCGCGTGGCCGGTAGAGACGTGACCATGGAACTGACCTGGAGTGCTAGATTGCTAACTAAGTCAACAAGTTGTTCCTGACGATTGAAGAGGACGTCGAGGCGTGGATCCGGGATGGGTTGTTGTCGGGCAGACTGAAGTGAGGCTTGGCAGGTCGTAGCAGTGGGACACGGTCTGTACACACAACACAAGACAGGACCAGTACAAGGCAATACAAACACTCAAGGAACGGTAGCGAGACGAGGCGTAACGTGGAGGAGCCAAAGAGGATGTGACGTGACACTAGGAACACAAGACCCATTGGCGACGAGAGACGGGACGGCGTGCCTAATATAGGGGACGTGATAACCACCAGGTGAACACAATTACGAGGCGTAACCCAACACACCCACACCACGTGACAACACATAACAGTATGAATGTGTATGTGTTTTGTACTAAAATCATTCCACCGTTTTTCCTATTTTGAACTTTTCCAGCTTATATTCTAGGTGAATATGACAAAACTGAGAAATAATAAAACTATCATAACCACAAGCAAATAATAAAATAAATAATAAAATAAAAGTTTTGGTAAAAGTAAGTAAGTAACATAACATGATACAATAATAAATTAAGAAGTAAATTAATTAATAAGTTCATAACCATATAATGTATGAAAGACAAAATGTACACTGCTTCCATTTATTGTGTTAAATAATGGATAACAAATCAGGGCTTGGAATTTAAAACTACGCTCTGAAAGGTCATGAACCGATGGAGACTGAGTTTCCAGTGAGAAAAGAGGACATGCCCCCCGAAGACAGGTATAGGTCTGTTGGTCCCAGACCTGCCCAGATCAGGGGGGATGTCGACGCTGGAAAGTCATGGTCAGTATCTCAGGGCCAGAGAGCTGTCCAGATCACCAAGTCTGCCATGTCTGTGAGCCAAACCACAAACCAAGCCTGACTGAACTGCTGTCACTTGAAATGTAAAAAATATTTTTAAAGTAAAACTATAGGATGCACAAATTAATTAAATTCATTCAAGCTACACAGGGTAAAATATAAAATTAATTAATTAAATAAAGTAATAAATAAATTTGTCTCACATATTAATATTTGCTTAATATTTGCTTAACAGTTGAATGAACAGGTAATTTAAGGCTAAAACAGTAATAACTCTATAGTAATAGAGACACATTTCTCATAAGCTCTGTCTGCGCTCTTCTGTTCTGTTTTCATCTTCTTATCTCTGTTTTAACATTGTGTGTGTGTGTGTGTGTGTGTGTGTCTGTCTATCTGTTATGAGAGTACAGATGTGTAACAAATTGCTATTTGGATTGTGGTTGTTTAACAGATTAAAGTAGTAAAAGCTTTTGGAATTGGTATGGTGTGTCTTTATCAATTAGCAGCTGCCTTAAAATTTTTTTTGAATTCATGGTAATAATCTAATGAAGCAATGAATGAACAGAGTGAAATGTTTCATTTACTTTAAATATGAAAAAACTACTGTATGTTGTCACATCCTGTCCTGAATCCCCCAGAGTTGAGCGGGTCCGCCGGACAACGCGGACGCCGCTCGCGCATTGATGAGCGTCTCCCGGGATCCGGCGACGCGTAAACCGCAGCGTCCGCCGGTCTAGACGGAGGGAGACGCTCCCACGATGTGACCTGCGCGGAACGTCAACGCAGCGACACACCGTGGCGGAAATGCGAAAGGAGGCCACTGGAACACCGGGATAAAAACCAAACAGAATTTATTAAAAGATGGTGCCGAAGCACCAACAGAACGGGGATAACAAAAACAGAACGTAACGTTGGGTATAAAACCGCAAAACAAAGACGTGCTCAGTATTCTGGGAAAAAACAGACTAAATAGAAAACCAACTAAACACGTGACAAACCCAACCAATCACCCAAGTGAGATAATGAGAACCGAAAACGAGGGACAGGTGCAGCAGGTGCTCGTGACATATGTGGTGCATCACTTTAATTTTTCATTTAATGAATCAAGGGGTACCCCAGGAATATTTAACTGCTAACTAACTAGACCTGACCTGACTGATAATACATAATGAGGACAAGGACTTATAAATGATATTTGTATTTTCTCCACAGGAGCACGAGAAAAAGTTTGCAGAGACATTAATAATACATAATGATTAAAGTTATAACTTTTCTTTGCAACAGTGAGTTGTACATTCATGCATGTTTCTTATCAACTAACTGATAAGAGTTTTACTTTCTCCAGGCTGTGCACCGAATGTGGCCTCAACAGACTCCACATTTAACAAAAGAAACACGTGTATTAAACCTATGTTGTGTGATTTGCATTAAAAAGTTATTTTTCAGAGTCTGTTTGATGTTATGATTAACCACACTAATCAAACAAGTCGATTTGCAGGTTCTAGAGGATGGCGCTGACATAGCAGTGTGGACCAGTCCAAATGATAACTACTTGTCTATTTTCACTTTCACAGTATTTCACGAAAAGGGAGGACCACTGATGTATATTGATAATTATTTCGAGCAATGTGGGGCCGCCTGCGACTGCAAGTGCATTCCTTAACCATCAGAGTTGGTGACACCAGCCACTTCTGCACATCAACTTAAAGGGATGACAAAAGCAAGATAATGTCACAATATATATATTTTATATATTATAAATATTATTTTAATACTATATTAGGCTCAGTTTGTTATTTTTACCCACCAAGGGGGGTGGAAGAGAGCGGTATAGTCCCTCACATAGTGGGGGGGCTTAACCCGTTCTAATTAGTTTAAGTTTCACACAAATTTTATTCTTTGTATTTTGTTTGTAAATTTCATAAGTTACTTAACAGTCTAGACATTGCTCTTCTAATGGTGTGTGTAGCAACAGAAGCAGAAGCTGACCCTATAATTTTAATTATATGCCATTCCAATTATATACTGTTTTAAATATAGTCCACGACCCAAGGGGGGGTGCCGCTAGTACCACATCAACATTGGAAGAAAAATGTACCCCATCCTATCCTATCCTTTACCCCTACACCTACACTCACAAGCCTCAACCCTTATGCACTTCATCCCTCCATCTCTTCAGTCACACAATCCCCCAGGATGTTGCCCATACCCTCGTGCCACAATGAATACTGGCAAAGACAAATACCATCTTACCATAAACTTATTATTGTTTTTTTATTGCATGATTATTGATTTTTGTATGGTATTGGATTATTGTTATCCTTACATCTTTGTGTTATTTCTGTCCTTTTTAAGTAGCCAAACATGGGACCCATCACACTTGTCTGTCTTTTGGTCTTTATCTGTGCTTACGACTTGGGCCGACCACCAATTGGGACAAATTCCTTATGTAAATCGCCACTCATAGTGATCAAATTTAAAAGCTCAAAATTACCTCATATACACACATCAAACGGCATTAAATTGTACGGTAATTTGTTAGTAAAAATTGCTAATTTATACCCGAGGTGTAAACAACATAGAGTGACCACCAGACAGCAATGGTTTTGGAAATCTGTGGAAATGATTTCCTTCTACTGGTGTATGTAATTTGTATAAGTGTGTTAAAGTTACTCATTATCATCTAGAATCTTTTTACAAATTAAAGTATAAATGCTATTGAGGCTATTTGAGAAAAACTTACTGCTCTGCGTTTAACCACTATTCAAAATCATATGGTTTTAGATGTTGAACAATGTTTTACCTATGTGCCAGCTTATGACAACCCTGGAATAGGAAATATTACCAAAGCTTTAGAGGTGATGCATAATATTGCTGAAAATATGTTACAGAATGATCATGAGGAGAGATCCTGGGAACTCTGGTGGACCCTTTTCAGGTGGCTTTCACCCTATGTATGCCCTTCCTATTTTGTTCAATATGGTACTCCTCTTTTGTTTTGGAACATGCTACTGCCAATGTATCCAGACCCGTATGACCAACCTGCTTCCCTCTGAACCTCCAACCTCCTGAGACCCGTGATGTATGTTGCAAGAAGACCAGACCCTGAGATCACTCCTCCTGCACATCTTTTTAAGTGATCACTTTGTGATCAAAGGGGGGACTGTAAGGATGTAATGTATAATGGAGAGTAATTTATTTGATATATTAGAGATTGAGGTCATATGCTTAAAAGTTTATGTTTATATTATTCTTAATCATTCAAATGCATTTCATTCATATCATACTATAATGTACTATGATACTTTATGTTGATCTAATGACCCTTAGAAGGCCTCACTTTCGCTGGTGAAAGGCCTAACTGACCTTGGCTCCTGGCTGATATGTTTGCTAGTAACCGCCTGGAAACTGCCTGGGCTCAAGCTTCACACGGTTGGGACATGGGTTGTATTGACTAACTGTGGTTCTGTCACATGCACCTGGTTAGCAGTCTGTGGGAAGACTGTCTTTGTTTTGTGTTTTGTTCGTTTCCATCTACCTATATAAACGAGCTGTGAATCATAATAAATCGAAGCATTGATGATCAACACTCGCGTGGTTGTCTTTTCTTCCCAAACGTTTGCACTTCGGCACACAGAGGGCTCCAGCATCAGGTTCAGAAGCATCATTTGCAGTCAGTCATCATTTCCTGACTGATAGCTGACAACGGGTTCAGCTTTTCATTTGGCATCGGGACCGCAGCTGTTTGGTCGGCTCGGGATTTGGAACCTAACAGAAGCTCCATCAGGTTGGATGGGAGATGTCTGTGCACAGCCATTTTCAGATCTCTGAAAAATGAACCATCGCCCCAGCCTGCGGTCAAGAGCGCTCTGGAGCAAGTTGTCTCTATACATTGCTGCATTCATCTTTCCCTCTATCCTGACTAGTCTGCCAGTTCCTGCTGCTGAAAAACATCCCCATAGCATGATGCTGCCACGACCGTGCTTGACTGTAGGGAGGGTATTGGCCTCGTGATGAGAAGTGCCTGGTTTCCTCCAAACATGGCGCCTGGCATTCACATCAAATAGTTCAATCTTTGTCTCATCAGACCAGAGAATTTTGTTTCTCATGGTCTGAGAGTCCTTCAGGTGGCTTTTGGAAAATTCCAAACGGGCTGCCTTGTGCCGTTTACTAAGCAGTGGCTTTGGCCACTCTGCCATACAGTCCTGATTGGTGGATTGCTGCAGAGATGGTTGTCCCTCTGCAAGGTTCTCCTCTCTCCACGGAGGAACGCTGGAGCTCTGACAGAGTAATCATCGGGTTCTTGGTCACCTCCCTGACCAAGGCCCTTCTCCCCCGATCGCTCAATTTAGACGGCCGGCCAGCTCTAGGAAGAGTCCTGGTGGTTCCAAACTTCTTTCATTTACGAATGATGGAGGCCACTGTGCTCATTGGGACCTTCAAAGAAGCAGTAATTTTCTGTATCCTTCCCCAGTTTTGTGCCTCGAGACAATTTGGTCTCGGAGGTCTACAGACAATTCCTTCATGCTTCGTGTTTGCCCTCTGACATGCAGTCAACTGTGGGACCTTATATAGACTGGTGTGTGCCTTTCCAAATCATGTCCAATCAACTGGTTTTATCACAGGTGGACTCCATTTAAGCTGTAGAAACATCTCAAGGACGATCAGTGGAAACAGGATGCACCTGAGTTCAATTTTGAACTTCATGGCGAAGGCTGTGAATACTTATGTAAATATGATTTCTTAGTTTTTTATTTTTAATAAATTTTCAAAACTCTCAAGAAAACTTTTTTCACATGGTCATAATGGGGTATTTTGTGTAGAATTTTGAGGAAAGAGATTAATGTAATACAATTTGGAATAAGGCTGTAATGTAAGAAAATGTGGAAAAAGTGCTGTGAATACTTTCCGGATGCACTGTGTGTGTATATATATATATATATATATATATATATATATATATATATATATATATATATAAATTTCTAATAGCTAATGATTATCATTTATCACCACTCACTGTAGAAACTGAAAGCAAGAGTACAAAACATGTGGATACTCCAGATTCACACAACAGATGTCATTCATAAGCATGGCAAAGCTTATGAATCTCTAAGGTTGAGTAGGATGTACAAAATTTCCAGGCATTCTTTAAAGCATCTTCATAGCCTATAAGAAGCCCATCTTGTATCCTTTTTATAGCCACATCAATTTTCTTTACATGATCCTTTAAAAAAAAAAAAAAAAAAAAAAAAAAACAGGCATCATGATTTTGTATGCAAATACAATATTTATACTCCAAGTTGACTGTCAAAATTCTACATCAGTAATTCACAACAAAACTTATTTGAGAAACTCCTCTTTGCTCTTTATCTTTTGGGTCTATCAGGTACTGTGATTAAGAACCACTGTTCTAGTTAATGTGTATTAGTTTATTGGTCAAATAACATGTTTTTCCCAGTTTAAAAAATTAAATAGTTCAAACTATCTGCATCACACATCTGTTATAATGCACACAAGCAACCACAGTATTGGATGAGAGAAAAATTTATTCTGTTACATCACACATTCTGATGCCATTTGCTGAATCTTCAGATATGTAGTGTGCCAGACAAAGCAAGGCTGCAGACAAAGCAAACCTTTTTTTTTCACGTGTGTTTTATGGGATACATAATTCTGGCTCGAGGGAGTGATGGTCTGAGTCTTCAAACAAGAGGCAGTCTTAGGACGCAGATCAGATAAATGGTATCACCTTCCTGGGATTAATGTTGCTAATTATCTCTCCTCTTCTTGACAGTGAAAGAA
Organism: Corydoras sp. C115; assembly: GCA_019802505.1. NCBI lineage: Eukaryota > Metazoa > Chordata > Actinopteri > Siluriformes > Callichthyidae > Corydoras > Corydoras sp. C115. The sequence goes on along the minus strand of JAFMOC010001472.1, from coordinate 2,791 downwards.
GTTGGAAGCAGGCAGAGGTGAGAGAGAGCTTGAGCCCTATAGTGGGAGATTTACATTTGCTCTGTTAACAACACAATACTGTAGATTATTATATGATTTTGGTTTCCTTTTTCCTTTGTGTTACACATTCCCGTTCACGCCCCACCACTCCGCTCTCTCATTCACACACACCCACTACACCGACACGCCCACGTCCCGCTGCTACACGCTCCGCACCGCACACACCCATCTCCACACCTGTTTCACATTCCATTAATCACAGATCACCCTCTCCAGACTATTAGGTGCAGGTGCGCTCCGCTGATGACAGCGTCCTTTTAAGCCACCGATCCGGATCCATCGGTGCAGTTTTTTGGGATTCAGCACGTTTATGCACGCTGCGCACTGCAACCCGTTACGCTCCTGTCTGGCACATCCTGACCATCTTCTGGCGAGACTGGCTCGTTGTTCTTTTGCTGACTCGCTACTTTTCCCCAGGATCATTTTATTTGCTTATTTACATTAATTTCTGTACTTCGTTTCTAAACAACATTCCAAACAAAGTTGGTACAGGTGCAATTTAGGGCTAATAAGTAAATGAAAAAAAACTACATTTAACTAATTCAACTAAATAAAAACAGGGTGACCCCCTAAATCTAAATCTGTAGGCACAAATGTACAAGTAAAAAGAAAATCGGACAGCACTTATGTCACGAGCACCTGCTCTGTGTGTCACGAGCACCTGCTGCACCTGTCCCTCGTTGTCGGTCCTCATTATCTCACTTGGGTGATTGGTTGGGTTTCTCACGTGTTTAGTTGGTTTTCTATTTAATCTGTTTTACCCCTCCATACTGAGCACGTCTTTATTTTGTGGTTCCTATACCCTATGTTATGTTGTTCTGTTTGTTCCCCATTTTCGTTGGTGTCCCGTCACCAATTTTTATTAAATTAAACCTTTTTGATTTTATCCCGGTGTCTTGGACTCTCCTTCCGCGTAAAACCACGGTACGGCGCTGCGCACCTTCTCCGCGTGGGTCGTGTACCGTGGGAGCGTTCGCCGTGGACCGACGCACGTAATTTTCCCCGCGTGGTCGGTACCCGGGAGCGCTCACTAGGCGCGAGCGGCTGAACGCAGCTATATCTCCGCGTTAGCCGCCCTCCTCCCGGGGAAGAACGGACAGTTCATGACAGAAAGACGTGCCCACTATCTGGAGAGTACTGGACACCTGGGGTCACCCACGTGAGCTGAGGACCTGACGCTGAACCACCGCTCCGACCGAGTCCGAGGGCCGGGGACCGCCAGCGGCAGAGCCCGGCTTCTGGAGGGCGGCAGTCGTCGAGTCGGGACCGACTGAGGCCGTTCGCCATTGGTCCCGAGCACCAGAGGCCGCCCACTTCGGACTCGGAGCACCAGGAGGTGCATGCCCCAGCCTCGCAGCCAGAGGACGTTGATCTGCGCTGCGAGAGGACGCGTCTTCGCCGTCAGCTGGGAGCAACTGGCTGGTTCAGCCCGAGGGACTTGTTACTCCCCCCCCCCCCCCCCCCCCCCCCGTTTGTTATTTTTGCATGCTTATATTATGGTTATTATTTTTGTTCTTTTTGTTTGGGTCGCTTTCCTTTTTGCGCGACCCTTGGGGTGGGGGTATGTCACGAGCACCTGCTCTGTGTGTCACGAGCACCTGCTGCACCTGTCCCTCGTTGTCGGTCCTCATTATCTCACTTGGGTGATTGGTTGGGTTTCTCACGTGTTTAGTTGGTTTTCTATTTAATCTGTTTTACCCCTCCATACTGAGCACGTCTTTATTTTGTGGTTCCTATACCCGATGTTATGTTGTTCTGTTTGTTCCCCATTTTCGTTGGTGTCCCGTCACCAATTTTTATTAAATTAAACCTTTTTGATTTTATCCCGGTGTCTTGGACTCTCCTTCCGCGTAAAACCACGGTACGGCGCTGCGCACCTTCTCCGCGTGGGTCGTGTACCGTGGGAGCGTTCGCCGTGGACCGACGCACGTAATTTTCCCCGCGTGGTCGGTACCCGGGAGCGCTCACTAAAAGATTTTGTATTAATAATGGGGAATTTTAACCACTGCACAAAATCTTCACCAGCACATTCCAAACATTTTTTGAAAATGATGTCTGCTGCTCACTGAACCACACTTTCACTTTTTGAGTGATGCATCTTGGCATTGTCATTTTAAAATATATCCATGCCATCAGGAGAAAAAGATCCATTGATGGAATAACCTGGTGGTTCGGTATATTCAGCTGACCTCATTCTTTGGGCAGGTAACGTTGCTGAACTCTGCTATGATTTGGAGTTGCTACACTTAGTCATGTCTTTGTCCTCCCAGGCTTGTACATTAGATTAAGCATGATGAGTACATCACTTCAGCCACCTCTCTTCTTAACCTGATGTAAACATTATTCTGAAAAAGTGTAAATCTGAACACTACAGACCACATGACCTTTTTTTTTTGTTAGCATCACTGACAAGGGCTTTTCTTAAGGCTGCAGAGCTGTTTAGTCCCAGTCCCTTAAGTTTACATCACATTGTGCATGTGAAAAGGTTCTTATTTTCACAATTAAATTAAATATCACTGTTCTACTGTTTTTCTACACTCTAAAAAATGATTCATGGGGTTAGTAGGTAAAGCTCAAAATTAAGAGCTTTTTCAGCTTAAAAAAATACGTTTGTTACATATACACACAATAATGAGTTGATAACTTAATTTAATAAGTTGGTCTACATTAAAATAAAGTAAACAGTCTTAACTCAATAGTAATAGGATTTTGAACAGACATTATTGCCTTA
>JAFMOC010001474.1:0-23029 GCA_019802505.1 Corydoras sp. C115 | reverse complement strand
AATACGAATTGCCCCCTCCCTCCAGTGAATGTGGCTGAGGAACTACCTCGCAAATGTCTTTAGCGTGAAGCTCTGTGGATCAGAGTGTTGGTAAACTGGCCCTTCGACGGGTCAAAGGTAAGACAAAAGTGAGTATAGCACATGCAGCTGCACTGTTAATGCTTTTTCTGTTTTAACCAGAATAAAAAGATTAAATTAAATTAAAGATTAACCAGAATAAAAACCAGATAACCAACAGTGAGCACAGGACACACATGACAAGAACATGTTCAAAAAGAAGAGAGCTATGTGCAAAATAGTTAAACCTAAATCCACCACCCCTACATTCCCTAGTTCATACGACACAAGAATAATCAGGTCCAGAATCAGCCTCAACACCCACATGAAGACCCACAAGAAGCAAGGAGGACAGTCATACTCTATTACGAGCAACCACCGATGATCTGACCAGCACCAAAAACATTCCCCTGTATTAATTAATTAATAAATAGTGAGATTAGATTAGTGAAGAAATTAGATATTCTTTAAATTCAGATTCCCCCCCCCCCCTTTTCATGCATGCATATACATGGACGAATGGGAGTGAATGGCACTACACACATGTAAATTTCTTGAAATTTTTTTAATGACATCTTGGGCATAGACAGGCAAATAGCTTTGAGATCAACAAGGACATTTACAAATGGACTATCAAAACATCTATGTACATAACAAATACATTTTATATTTATATGAATATGAATTATATGAATTTATATGAATATATATATGAATAGTATTCGATGGGCAAAAAAAACATTCTATATACAAAGTTAAAATAATAGAAACTAGAAGAGGTCATTGAGGTTACTCAGAATCAGAATCAGAATCAGGTTTTATTGGTCACATACGTAGTTATACATAGTACAGCCAGCAGTGAAATTTCTTTTTTGACCTTTTTTGACAACAGGGTCAGGACGAGGTGGCCGAGTGGTTAAGGCGATGGACTGCTAATCCATTGTGCTCTGCACGCGTGGGCTCGAATCCCATCCTCGTCGGGTTGTAATATTTTTGTCTGCTATAATTTATATATTATCTGCAATAATTTATATATATATATATATATATATATATATATATATATATATATATATATATATATGTATATATTTATATACACCTATCTACTCAATTTCACTAATCACATTAAGAACATCTAAACAGACAAAGTTAGAACACAATTTATAAATGTACTGTGTACACATAATTATATAATATATATATATATGTATATATATATATATATATATATATATATATATATATATTATCCACCCATCCATTATCTTCCACTTTATCCTCTACTAGGGTCTCGGGGGTTCAGGAGCTGGGCAGATACACCCAGGACAGGGCACCAATTTATCACTGGGCACACACTCACTCACACTCTATATGGGGTAATTTGCAGAATTCAATTGACCTTGCGCCATGTTTTTATATATATATATATATATATATATATATATATATATATATATATATATATATATATATATATATATGTATATATAGTAAGCACACAAGTGGTGCTCAGAAGTAAAGTATACTGTGATCACGAGGTCGCTCACCATGTAATTAGCTGTGATTACTAGCGTGCATGAGACAGCTTGTGTGCATCACTTATGTTGTGAGCATGAGATATTATATGCTATTATATTTGTAGTATATATATGTATTTAACAAAGTATGTTATGATATTGTCATCAGACAATAACCAGATGTGACTTGCTATTCAATTGCTGGTGTTTAAACTGGAACGTGCACTCTCTGACATATCGCTGTTTTCAGATCTACAGATGAATAAAGAACACAAATATAAATAATAGGTTAAATAATAGGTAAATAATAGGTTATCTTTCTTGGATTGTAATGTCATAATGCTGTCTAGTCCTGATCGTGAGCTAACCTCGCGATAGGCATTGGAATTGAACGTGAAAATGATAACATTATTAATGTATTGATCACAACTGAAGAGAATCAGTTTCAATAATCAAGTTAAGACTTTAGATCAAACAATACAAAATACATGATTGTTTACAAATAGAACCAAAAGACATTTTCATTGGTTTCATTAAAATATAACTGACCTAATGTATTATGTAATAAAGAGGAAAATAAAATTATTCAAGCTAAAACTAAAAGGTTTAATTTGAACTTTATCTAAACTTAAGCTCACTGATCTATTAATCATACAAATCTATATAAAGGAGTAAAACCTGATTTCCCATGAAAACCTGAACTCGAATGATCCCACATATCCTCTATTACAGAACTGTTAGGTTCATATTTAAATCAAATCCACAATAAAAACTTCCTGTTTTCTCAGTGAATAAAAAGACGCATTGGGACTTCTGTATTTATTAACCAACAGAACAAAGAAAAAACTTAAAGAAAAGCATAAAACTCAATATACATACTAATTGCTTGTTTAGTTTACTGCCCTTTTAGTATTTTTGTATCTCTGGGAAAACAGCAGTCGGTTTGAACAAAGTATTTTTTATATATAATTCTTCCAAAGGTTAAAGAATAAAGGGTTATGAAGGTTCCATACATTATCTTCTGCTTTATCCTGGGGTTGCAGGGGTTCCCAATGCTCATCCAGAGGAGAACATTTCAGGGGTGGGCAGATACACCCAGGAAAGGATGCCAATCTATCGCTGGGCACATACTCACTCTCACACACTCTACACAAGCACACTCTATTTGGGGTAATTTTGAGAATTCAATTGATCTTTAACCATGATTTTTTGGACTGTGGGAGGAAACTGGAGAACCCGGAGAAAACCCACACGGACTTGGGGAGAACATGGACACTCCACCCAGATTGGGATTCGAACCGTGAACCCCAAGCACTGAGAGGTAAACGTGCTAAGCCACCGTGCCACCCAATCATGAAGGGTAATACATTTAACTAAATGTTTGTAAATCAGTAAAAATGCTGTTTTTAGATAATTTTGTAAATAGGATAATATCTCCTATTGTCCTGAAAGAAAGATTCTTGACTGTTTCTTAAGCATCAATTTTTTTTATATTTATAATGGGGTGAACTGACAAGCTACATTTTTTTTTACCTTATATTTCACAATGTGATTCTCTTTTCAGTTGGTAATGTTGACCAGTTATCTGTAACAAAATGCCCAAAGAGCATCTACATTTCTAGGTGTATTGTCGACATTGTTATGGTGGCCTTAGTCATCTAATACTTGGTTTTATCATTGTATTTTTTTTCGTTCAGCACAAAACTCAGACGGACAATGTTCGCAAAACATCTGGATAAAAACCTGGCTACTATGAGCTGGAATCAGTTTCTTTTCCTGTGTGAATACGCTGATGCTGTTGAAGCTTACTTGGCCGAGTAAAATTCTTTCCACACTGTAAGCACATATATGGTTTCACTCCTGTATGAATGTGCAGATGTTGCTTAAGACTACTCTGTTGAGTAATACTCTCCACATTGTGAACAGGGATATGGTTTTTCTCCCGTGTGAATTCGTTGGTGTACTTTAAGATGACTCTGTTTAGCAAAACTTATTCCACACTGTGGGCAGGAATGTGTTTTTTCTCCGGTGTGAATACGTTGGTGTTCTTTAAGGTTACTCTGTTCAGTAAATCTTTTTCCACACTCTGAGCAGGAATGTGGTTTTTCTCCGGTGTGAATATGTTGGTGTTCTTTAAGGTTACTCTGTTGAGTAAAACTTTTTCCACATTGTGAGCAGGAACATGGTTTTTCTCCTGTATGAATGTGCAGATGTTGCGTAAGATTACTCTGATTAGTAAAACGCTTTCCACACTGTGAGCAGGAACATGTTTTTTTCTCCTGTATGAATACACTGATGTACTTTCAGATTACTCTGTTGAGTGAAACTTTTTCCACATTGTAAGCAGGAAGAGGGTTTTTCTCAGGTGTGACTACGTTGTTATTCTTTAAGGTTACTCTGTTCAGTAAATCTTTTTACACACTGCGAGCAGGAATATGGTGTTTCTCCTGTGTGAATGCGCTGATGCTGTTTTAAAGAAAGCTTTTGAGTAAAACTTTTCCAGCATTGTGAGCACATTAATGTTTTTTTTTCTGTTTCAACATCCTGGTGTCTTTGTGGAAGACCGTTTAAGAAAACTCTTTCCACACTGTATGTTTGAATATTTTTCTTCTTCATTGTGGATGTGCAAATGGTCAGTCTGTGAAATGTATTCCTGTATACAGAAAGATTACTTTTTTTTTCCTTTTATGAATGCTCTGATATTAACATGTTATTTATTTACAGTGAATTGTTTTCTGTTCACAGACAAAAGGAATTTTGCCTTTTGAATGTGTTTAAGTTGAGGTAAAATATTTGACTATCAGGCAGCCATAAATTATGTTTGTACTGTTTGCACTGTCTGTTTTTTTAATTCATGAATTCATAGAAAGGCTTGGTCTGGTTTAATATCCATCACAAGGAAGAGTTCATAGCGTGTGGATACTCCAGATTCACATAGTTGATTTTGTTATAAGCATGACAAGGCTGCATTGCACATCTCTGACGTTGTGTAGGTCTCCTCCGGTACTGCCATATTGAAAATCTCCAGAGGAAGGGCATCCTTTAGAACATCTTCATAACCTATTAGAATGCCACCTTGCATGTAACAGGTGCCTAGGGCACCTGTTCTTGTGTTTTTCGGTCTCTGTGTTTGTGTCATTATGTTTGGTTAATTAGCGGTCTTGCCAGGGTGTTTTAGTTAAGTAGTTTCTCTGTTTCATTGGTTGTTTTGGTGCACATGATGGGATGTGTTCATGTATTTATTTCCGGTGTTCCTCGTCCTCCGTGCGCGTCTTCGTTGCATGTCCGCTAGTCTTTTATGTACCTGTCTGTGTGGTGTCATTACACCTTTAAATAAACCTGTTATCCTGCGTGCCTGGCTCCCTTCTGCGCAGCCGCTCTTAGCCCCAGGTAGACGAGTGTGACAGAAAGACGTGCCGATCGTTTGGGGAGTCCAGAGCCCAGGTAGGCTTTTTCAGAATTTTTCTTTACGGGGGCCGTATAGCCTCGTACTCGCAGCGCGCTCCGACGTGTCCGCGAGTGCGCCGTTATGCAGAGCCCGCCGTCCCGGAGCCGGGGAAACGGCTCGTACAGTGTGATGGAGTATGGCGACTCCGATGATGAGTGGATGTGGAGGTATGGCTATGAGGCGCTTTGTGCGGAGGAGGGCCTTGACCTGGTCGAGGTGTCCGACGATGAGGCGGGCGACTCATACCTGTATGGGCATATTCTGCCCATACGCACCCTCTGCAACTCTGAGGAGTTCTGGACTGATGGTCCAGTCCGGTTTGTTAAACCGCCTGTGGCGAGATCCAGACGCAGAGCGCGTCGCCGGTGCGGAGGCAAGTCCTTGCGCAGCTGCGGAGCACGATGCGTGCACTGCGGGGCAGTCACGTGACGCGTCTGCGCCGGTCCGCGCCGTGTCTGGGTCGCGCTGCGAGGGGGCGGTACTGGAGCCGCCGCTCGAGTGCGTGAGTGTGTTATGTCCCCCTGTCTCGTGTGATCAGTCCGTCTTCCCGGTGTCAGATATGTCTGTGTCTTTGTGTTTGGGCATTGCGGTGGGGGTGTATTTGTACTGTGTGCAGGATGGAGATCCCGAGGTGCAGATACACCCAGTGTGCGCGCAGGCCGAGGTCCGCCCAGCGAGCGCGCCCGCCGAGGTCCGCCCAGCGTGCGCGCCCGCCGAGGTCCGCCCAGCGTGCGCGCCCGCCGAGGTCCGCCCAGCGAGCGTGCCCGCCGAGGTCCGCCCCGCGAGCGTGCCCGCCGAGGTCCGCCCAGCGAGTGTGCCCGCCGAGGTCCGCCCAGCGTGCATGCCAGCCCGAAGTCAAGGGGCCGCACGCCGTCCAGCCCGAAGTCAAGGGGCCGCACACCGCCCAGCCCGAAGTCCGCCTCGCCACGCAGCCAGAGGGCGTCCGCCTCGCCACGCAGCCGGAGGGCGTGGCCAACACCTCGTCCGACGTGGGCGTCCACCGGACCACACAGCTAGAAGGCGTGGCCCACTCCTTGCCCGACGTGAGCGTCCATCGGACCACGCAGCCAGAGGGCGCCTGCCGGACCACGCAGTCAGGGGCCGTGGCCCACTCTTGATCCGCCGAGGGCATCCACCAGACCACACAGTCGGAGGGCGTGGCCCACTCCTGATCCGCCGAGGGCGTCCACCTGACCTCGCAGCCAGAGGGTGTCTGCAACTCCACGTCCGCAGACGGCGCTCCCCACGCCGCGCCCGCAGAGGGCGCCCACCCCGGCACAGAGCCAGAGGATGTTCATGACGTGGACATGAGTTCGCTTGGGCTGGTTAAACACTAGTCGTGCTGCAGAGTTTTGAAGTTAATAACTAAAGTTTAGTTAGTAAACCTGCTGCTTATATGCTGTTATTTAAATGTCTGTGACATGACAAGCCATATGCAATGACTGTAGTCGGTTCTGTTGTGGTCCTTTGGCTTAGTTGGTTAAAGTGCCTGTCTAGTAAACAGGAGATCCTGGGTTCGAATCCCAGCAGTACCTTACTATTTGATGAGCTGTTTTAAGCTAAACATTTTTTGTTGTGCAAACTGTTTTCCCTTTAATATGTTTTTTGCATAAAGTTCAAAATTGAATGTAAACTTATTTTACATTATCCCTAAAACAAACACAGTCTTTGGTTTATCTTCATTTCAATCTGCAGCTGCCAGAGACTGGAACTCCTTGCAAAAATTACTGATTTTATACCCATGTTCTCTTTTAAGAATGCTATTACAAATGTTCTTACTGAATGTTGTAACTGCAGTGATTTAGACACTTTATAATGTTATTGTTGTTTTTGTTGTCTTCTAGTGTTGTTTGTGTTCTGTATGTTTTTTTTTTGTTTTGTTTTTTTTGTCAGGCTGTCATTGTAAATAAGGTGTTCTTAATGATTTGCCTGGTTATATAAAGGTCTATATTTCCTCCGGGTTCTCCGTTTTCATCCCACAGTCCAAAAACTTGGATCAAGTCAATTGAATTCTCCAAATTGCCCCATATAGAGTGCTGTTTTGTTGCTGCTCTGCTGTTTTGTACGGTGCTGGTCCGTCCTTTTTTATTATTGGATATTCTCACGCTGCTGCTCGTTTTGGGTTGCGGCGGCGCCCCACTGGGAGGGGCCGCGTTCCGACATTGTCACTGGCAGCGTGTGTGGTTTAAATAAAACCAGGGTGTGTGAGTGTGTGCAGTGGGGTGGTATGGCCCAACTATTATGGTGTATGTTGTGTATATGATTTGGTTTATCTGATTCTATTGTGTGGAGTTTGATTTATTTATTTTCTGGTTTGTGATTTCTTTTTGGTGTATTTTCCTTTTTCTGTTTTGATTTCGATACATGTCTTGTGGGCTTAGCCCTTTTTCTGTGAGTATTGTAAAGGCTTATTATATTTTCCTTTCTCTGCAGGATCAGGACAACCAGTAGGGTGAGGCCAAGTCAATGGTGGTAGGTACCTTTGTCCGTGCGTTCACTTGTATGGTAGGTTAGCGTCACTTGGTTGTACAGTGCAGTGTATATCACGTGTGGTCCTTTTGACCCACCCCGCAGTTACGGTCCGCCCTCTGGTAAGCCCTCTCGTCTTTTGGATTTATTTTGTTAGTATTTGTGTTCGTTATTGATGTGTTATTTTGATGTGTGTTACCTTTAATCCTACCCACCATAGTGTGTATGTGTGTTTTGCAACCATTTTAACAAACAAAGATTTTAAGAATATACTTGGTTTACGGTTGAAAGTCTGTCTTGACTGCACAAACTTGTGGTGAACCTTGGACATTGTCATCAATTTGGGCGTTTGTAAAATAGAGTATTAAAGCGCTCTCTCTTTTCCTCGGAAGCTTATACCCCCGGGGGTGGCGTCGTCAAAAGGTACATTTGGGGCTCCGCTACACAGGGTTGCTGAAGTCACGATGCAGAATACAAATAATTTTGGGTTACAGGATGCCACAATGCCCTTTCAAATGTCTTTCATTGATCTGGATGAAAAATCAGTGCTTTCCAACGTTTCTAAATTCTTATTTTGCCGGACAATCATGGGGCCTAAAAAATTCAACCAGCAAGTTAAACCTCAAAAATCGTCATACCAGGAGTTGAACCCGGGCGAAAACAAGGAATCCTAACCACCAACAGAGGGCATATTTTAGCAACCTTCCTCATCAGTATAGTGGTCAGTGTATCTGCTTGTCACCAAAAGCACCGTGCCACCCGTAGTAAACTCTCCTTATACACATAATATTACACCACACAATAATCACATGCAAATCTACTGAACTTAAAGTTTGAACAATCCCTATCTCACTCCTCGTTAGTATAGTGGACAGTATCTCTGCCTGTCACGCGGAAGACCGGGGTTCGATTCCCCGACGGGGAGAATTAGCTTTTACACTCTGTGACTGAAATCTCACATGCTGCTGCTTTAACCATTAACTAACACATGAGGTCAGTGGTGCACTCTCCATGAAACTTGGCTAGCACAGTCTGTAGTGTCTGGTCCTCTTTGTTTCAGTGTCATGTGTTTAAGCTAGTTCTTTCTCCTCTTTACTTTGTTTGTATCAATGATGAAGTACAGTATTTTTAATATTTAATAAACATTTCCCCTACACCAATCTGTGTGTTTGTTCAAGTAGAAAAACATAAACATGCTGACTAGTGAATGAGGACATCTTATCATATACTTAGTATATAACTAATACTTAGTCTGTACATGAATATAAATCATTAACAAATCCACATGTACATATCTCCCTGGTGGTCTAGTGGTTAGGATTTGGTGCTCTCACCGCCACGGCCCGGGTTCGATTCCCGGTTAGGGAAGAGTAAAGCTTTTGTGAAGATCCACAACTGAATAGAACTATTTGGTGTCAGAATGTCGTTAGATGTGGGAGGAAACCAGAGACCCAAAGAAAAAAGCTCACAGACACAAAGAGAACCCCACCTGAAATCAAACCTGTAATGTTGTTTCAAGAGAGGGTTATACTATAGTTTAAAACTCTAAAATAGCTCTATTCTGTTTTTCTTGCTGTGATATGTGCTATTTTTTGGGGGTAGTTTAAAGTGACTTGAGCTCCAGATGATCTATATTCACAATAAAATTGATTATAATTAAAAAAAAAAAAAAAAAACATCCTGAACACTTCAAATAGGGGCAGAAATTGATACATTGCATGTAAGTGCTTTTGTTTGGGGCAGTATCAGCTGTGACTTTGAATACAATTAGTTACCTTTGTTCTGTAAAGAACCTTGCATCAACTGCAGACAATAATAATTATATTTAACTATAAGTGCTTAGAAGTAACAGCAACATTTAGTGATTTTCTGAGCACTAGAATTATACTTTACAATTCAAACAAAAAATTACTTGCACTTTAGAATAGAAATTTAAGTTAATTTATGTGAAGAGACTTTTTGGGGGATCTGTTAGTTCTTCTGTTCATCTTTATCCTCAGATTTACTGATTCACTGAGAGTCGATTCACATGAACACTGAGTTCAACTAACAGCATCCTACTATTTTCTTTAATTACAGCTTTAACTTTTTATTTTAAACTTTATTTTTGCTAAATTAATGGATTTTGTATCTTGTTTATCATAAAATAATGAACATGTTTATATTGTAGTGTATACATAATTAACCAATTTATTCTGTACTAACACTTTCTTTTGTTTCAAATCTCTCTACAGTTCTTATAGTAGTGCACTATCTAGTGTGTGAAACACAGGATGGAAAGTCACAGGTAGTGAACCTTTTTAAAAATAGAATGTGTATTACCTTTAGTCCAGCCTCGTGTCCTTCTTATTTGTCCCATCGAAACTAACAGTACTGTAAAGAAGATGTATGACTGCTGCCCTCTTGAGGTAAGAAACGACATTTACATTTCACCATAGAATTATGAATGTGTTAGAAGTTAAATAAATGACATTAATTAAAATGTACATAAAATCTATGCACTGTGTAAAAACATGAACAGCACATTATCTAAATTAAATTCAAATGAGGGCTGCCTGGTGGCTTAGTGTTAAGCACGTACACCTCTCAGCGCTAGGGATTCCCGGGTGAAATCCCACTCTGGGTGGCATTTCCATGTTCTCCCTGTGTCCATGTGGGTTTCCTCCCACAGTCCAAAAACATGGATCAAGGTCAGTTGAATTCTCCAAATTGCACCATATCGAGTGAGTGTACCCAGTGATAGGTTGGCGCACTGCAATATTCGCTGATTCGACGATTCGATTCGGAGAACCGTAGTCGACTATGAACCTCATAGTCGAATGTACCATTTTGACCACATGGGGGTGTCCATGGCTGCTGCTAAGCATTAGTTTTTACATGAAATGTCTTTGTTTTCATTATATATATAGCCTTTTGTCAAATAAAATCATCATAATTTCTAGAAAAAAAAAAAAAAAAACGAAAAAAAAAGGTTTTCTTTTGTTAGAAAAACAAGTATAATATAAAAAAAAACATCTTTTTTAAAAACTATGCTTATAGCGCCATCTTGTGGTGAAATTTTAACTGATTCAGATCAGTCCACTATAGGGAAAATCTGACGAATCAGATTCGACTACGAAAATCTGTAGTTGAATACAGCCCTACTGCCCACTACCTGTTGAAACGCAAGATAATGGATGGATGGAAATTCAATGACTTGGAATCTACAATAACACATTTCACATGTAACAAGCTCTTAGTTTTCTAATGTGACACAAAAGAGTGTGTTTTCATAATGACTAATTTGATATTTTTTAAAATGTTGGATCGATTTAAAACTAAATATAATTTCATACATAAAGAAACTATATGAGTTTATTGTGAAACACGTTTAGAATGTGTCATTTCAATATTATGGGCTCTGTCCTGGATTGCATGAATATATAAAAGGTTAAGGTCTGCACTGTAGACTGGATTTAAAGTTTGTTTATTATTTTTAAAAGAGACAAATTATTTATTTCTCAGACATTACAGCTATGGATCTGTTACAATCAAACCAAGCAGGGATGTTTTTGTAAAAACCTTTGCAATGCCGTTATTTTCATTTCAAATTATAAAATTTTAGACATTTATCATTATAATTCTTCTTTGTGCATTAAATGTCATTCTAGAAACAAAATAAGTGAAAATACAAATAAAAACATTCACATAAATGTTTTATTATACACCACCAAAAAAATAAAAATATAAATTGCTAAAATACAATGTAAACTGCTGAAATAGTAAAAACACTAATAATAATAAAACACTAAAGTGATAAAATAAATCACAATAAAATTAATAATTGAGTTATTATTATTGTAGTGTATAGTTTATGGGTTATTACAATTGTATTCCACAAGGTGGCAGCAGAAAGTAAAATTCCTCTTCTTAAAAGTCCTGCTCATTGTGAAATTAAATGGATTTTATGTGTTTCATAATGTTATTTAATCAATTGTCCCTCAAGTTACACTGTGCACATTCTATTACATTTAGTTTAATTTACTTTTAATATAAATTTTGCCTTTTAAGCGTTTACGTCAATTTGATGGAAAAAATGTAAAAATGCAATGTTGGCAGTTTTCACCACAAGATGGCAGTAGGTACAGATGTACATTTACAGCACTTAGTTATACAAAGAAGTGAAAGTTGACAAAAACATAAACAAATGCATATTTAATAATGAAGTGCACTAAATGCAGCTTTACGTCCTGTGTTTTACACCCTAGATAGTGAACTAATATAAGAACTGTAGATCTATTTAAGACACTATTTAAGATGCTTCCATAAAGAAAACGCTAGAACAGAATCAACGAGTTTAAAAGGAATTCTTTATAGAAATTAAAACGTAAAAAAGCACACAAAAAAGTTGCAACTATTAACATAATATTGAGTTTAATTGTAAAAGTTAAAGAAGTGATTTAGGAATAAAAAGGTTGAAGGCTGTAAGCTGAATCACTGACTCTTTTGTGTGAATCGACTCAGTGAGTCATAAAATCTAGAAGGTTGCACAGTTTGTTCTACACAGTTCTTTTAATCTGCTCTCTACTGTCATAAGTTTAGATCCATGTTCACATCATTAGCTCTTTTTGGGGATCATGATTAGAACATTGTGAAGCTGCTTTGAGACAATGCACTATTATCAAAATTGTTCTGTAAAGAAACCTGAAGTAAAACTCTTTGGCATGTTCTCCTGAATGAATGACTGCAGTAAACACAACTGCAGGTATGATGTATAAGACTTTTATCATTGAGGGATAGTTTTGCTTCCTATAAATTCAACATAACATGACCTTTTAGAATAATCTCAGATATTTAAAAACGTTTTTAAGTTAATGATAAAGCAATTTAAGGCATGAATGGGGATCGAACCCATGATCTTTGGTTTACAAGACCATCGCCTTACCACTTGGCCACCATGCCCTCACTGTTCAACAATGAATAATGAGACTCCTGATGAGAAGTGTTATGTTTGTGCTGATGGGGAAACATGAAGTGTAACAGTTCACCACATTGAATCAGCTGAAAGAAACTTCTGCAGCATATTGAGAAACCAAATGTCTATTAGGTTGTGTGTTATTATACTGCGGCGTGTTCTCCGGAGGAGTGGCGGAAAGAACAGCCCATTGAGTCACTCACCACTCTTTTAACAACAAATTGCTCTTTAATTAACACAGTGTAGCTCGTGAACAGAGACTTTCCCTCCTTACAGTGCATAGGTGTGGGGTATCATACGAGTACAGACACACGAGGATGGTGAATTCACAGACAACATTAGGAACACTTATACACACATCAAATGAAAGTTGACATTACACACGAAAAGTGACCGCTCATGACACTGGACATTTTACTTCACACACATTTTACAGACGTTATTCCAACACTACATTTAGACACTAAGTATGACACGCAAGGAGTTATGGGAAAGGTGCCCGCCCAACACCGAAACATTTCTCGTCATATGCTCTCTTCTGTTTCCTGCAAGCAAAAGAAAGATTATCACGGGTCAGACCATGAACCAATGCAAGAGAGTGCCTCAAGTCTCTAACATATACTGGTAACGAGTTCTCGAGGGCGTGCTCGGGATTGGGATCCCCAAAAGCCAAGTTCACTGGCGTCCGGAGCTCTCGTCCGAGCATCAGCATAGCGGGTGTGAAACCTGATGATTCCAGCACTGCTGACCTGCACGCTAGCAGTACCACCGGCAAATGTCTGTCCCAGTCTTTCTGTTGCTTGTTGGCAATAATCGCTAGAGTGCTCGCTATAGTGCAGTTGAAGCGCTCCACAAGCCCATCGCACTCTGGGTGGAGCGGCGTAGTACGGGTCTTTTTCATGCCCAGCAACTGACATGCCTCCTTCATCACCTACCTTGGTCGCTACCTTGGTCGCTATGGAGTGATTTGGGTACCCCAAAACGACAGAAAAATTCGTTGACCAGGGTAGATGCGGTCGTAATCGCGCTCTGATCCGGCACAGCGAACGCTTCGGGCCATTTGGTGAAGTAGTCCATAGCCACCAGTACAAAACGATTAGCGGAGTTCGAGGTCGGGAATGGTCCCAGCACATCCACCCCGACCCTCTCCATAGGGCGTCCTGAAGGCATGGGCTGTAGCGGTGCACGAGGACGTCTTTGGGGCCCCTTCTTGGCGGTGCAGCTATCGCAACATTGCACAAAGAGTTCATTATCCGTGTTGTAGCCAGGCCAGTAAAAGCTCTGACGGAGTCTGCGCAGTGCTTTGGTCACGCCAAAGTGGCCCGCGCCCGGAGTGCCATCCGTCTGAGCAACGCTGGGACAATGATTTGGTGTAGTTCCAGTCCATTCGACGGTTCCGACCACGCACGCTTTAAAACTCCGCTCTGAAGGCGCAGGTTCTCCCAATTTGAGCGTAAGGCTTTCGCCACCGTGCCCAGACCCGCCACGACATCCCAGCTCGGGTACTCGCCCGCTTCGAGTAGAGGTACCGCCCAGTTTAATTCCGGGTCCCCCCTTTGTGCCGTCATGATTTGTTAGTTTGAGAGGAGCTCGATGCGCTCGTCCGAACCAGCTGAGTTATTTACCGCAGCACACGTCGGAATCACAGTAGCGTTAGCATCTGCCTTATCGCAGTACCTACAGCCGCGTTCAGCGCAGGGTCTGCGGGAAAGTGCATCCGCGTTGCCATGCACACTTCCGGGCCGGTGTTTTATGGCGAAGTCGAATTCTTGGAGCCGCGTTAACCAGCACGCTAGTTGGCCCTCGGGTTCCTTAAAATTAATCAGCCATTGCAACGAGGCGTGATCTGACCGTAGCTCGAAGTGTACTCCATAGACGTAGGGCCGGAAATGTTCTAACGATTCAACAACCGCCAGGAGCTTGCGCCACGTCACGCAGTAGTTTCTCTCTATGTGTCCCTAAAGTAGGCCACCACTCTTTCCGAGCCGTCGTGCAGTTGTGACAGCATGCCGCCTATGCCCTGGTCGCTCGCGTCCGAATCCACGACAAACGGTGACGAAAAATCTGGGAATGCCAGGATGGGGGCGTCGCACAAGTTGTGCTTCCCCTTTGTCAACTGGTGCAACGGCGCCACAATGTCAGGGAATTTGGGGACAAAGCGTCTGTAGTATGACGCGAATCCCAGGAAGCTCCGCAACTGCTTTATATTCCTGGGGATGGGCCAGTCTCTCACCACCTCGGTTTTTTCAGGCTCAGTCTCCACGCCGACCTCTCTAACCATGTGTCCCAAAAATTTAACCCGACGCTGGAGGAGATTGCATTTCGTTTGGTTTAATTTTAGATTAGCGGCCTCAAATCTTTTAAATCCTAGCTCCAAGTTTTCGATCGCTGTGTCGAAATCGCGTGCGTGGACCAGCACGTCATCCAAGTATACCACACATTTGGATCTTGGTATTTTAGAGAGCACCCGCTCCATGAGGCGTTCAAATGTGGCCGGCGAGTTGCACAGCCCGAACGGGAGGACCTTAAACTGCCACAGTCTATTCCCAATGGAAAATGCTGTCTTCTCCCTATCCTTGTTCGCGAGTGGTACCTGCCAGTAACCACTACGTAGGTCAAGCAAGCTAAACCAACGCGAACCGGATAATTGGTCTAACAACTTGGAATCGACTCTTGGAATCGGGTAAGTGTCCGGTTTCGTGATAGAATTTAGCCTGCGGTAGTCGACGCAGAACCACCAGGAGCCATCTTTTTTCTTTGCCAGGACTACCGGGGCGGACCAGGGGCTACTCGATGGTTCAATCACCCCTGCCTCAGCCATGTCTTTGATCAGATTCTCGGCCGCCGTGCGCTTCGCATGGGGCATTCAGTGTGGGCGAATCCTAATCGGTTTTGAGTCGCCTGTGTCGATCGCATGTTCGGTTAAGCTAGTCGTCGTGCACTCGTTTTCCGAGTTCACGAAAATATGCGAAAAGCGTTCAACAAGACGACGGAGTTTATCGCCGTCGTCAGCTGATAGCCCCTCACAGCTGTGGAGGCACATCTCGAGAATGAGGTTGCGTTCATTAATTTGGGGTGTGCGAGTGTTGGGTGCTGCGTAATGCGATGACATGAGACGGTTACTCACCCCTTTGATGCCTCGGGTTGCTACGTTGCCCATTTAGAGATACGGCGCCATGCTCCATGTCGATAACAGCCTTGGTGGTTTCTAGAAAATCTTTTCCCAGGATACATGGCTCTCTGATGTTGCTCACCCAAAAGTGATGTGTTTTCGGTCCTTGACCGTAGTCGACTTGAACGTCGCAGAAGCCAAACAGTTTTAGCCGTTTGCCAGATACAGTGAAGAGTTTGGCGTTGTCTTTGTTTGCGTCGGCAGTGCGAACTACAGTAGAGACACCTGGGTGGATCAGAGAGACTGACGAGCCCGTGTCGATCAGGGCCCACACACGTTCGTCGCCAAAGCAACACTTGACATAGCAGCCCCTACTTCCCGCCACCTGAAACACATTTTCATAGGGCATTGTTGAAGAGGTAGGGACCGCCGTGACCCTTATTGGGCGGTCCCCCTGTCGTTTCCCGACATCCTGCACTTATTAGATCTGTGACCTCTTCTCCCGCAGTACCAGCACACAATTGTCGCATTCTCGGGGTTTTGGTTGTCAGGTAGGTTTGAACGAGTTGCCCCCCATATACCGTGTCCTTGTGAAAGTATAAGTTCAATTCTCTCTGCCTCAGTTATTGCCGCGTCCAGCGATGGCGGGTTAGCTAGTCGCACCTGTAGTTGCAGTTCGTCGGGTAAGAGGGCATCGATGAAAAAGTCGAGCGCTAGTTGTATTTGAATCTGCCCGTTGAATGCCGGATACGCTCTCCTCACTAGCGTGGTTATTTCTGCTGCCAGTACTCCCAGGCGTTCGCCTCTGTTGCGCTTCCTATATCTCAGCGTGGTTTTGGCAGACGACCCGCATGGTTGGCGGCTAAAACGGCACCTCAGGGCTCCGATCAGCGTGTCGTGTAGCTCATGAACAGAGACTTCCCCTCCTTACAGTGCATGGGTGTGGGGTATCATACGAGTACAGACACACGAGGATGGTGAATTCACAGACAACATTAGGAACACTTATACACACATCAAATGAAAGTTGACATTACACAGAACACGCTCATGACTACATTTTACTTCACACATTTTACAGACGTTATAACACTACATTTAGACACTAAGTATGACACGCAAGGAGTTATGGGAAAGGTGACCGCCCCCCTAATGGACCCCGTTACAATACTTTAGTGCACAGAGACAGGATTTTATTAAGGATTTACCTCTTGTAAAAAAAAAAAAAAATAAAAACAATAAAAATAAAAAAAGGGGGGGGGGGGGGGCAGCATCGAATAACAATCAGGTTTGATGAATTTACAGTATAGTTGGTTTTCTCCATGGCTTCTGACTTGTGGTGTTCTCATTTGTAAGTCGCTTTGGATAAAAGCGTCTGCTAAATGACTAAATGTAAATGTAAATGTATTCAGATGGAAGTTCAGGGCGAATCATTAGTGAGAGCTTTTACATGAAAAGTACAGATAAAGCATCAGTACAGAAGATGAAGATGCAGGAGGACAAAAAATAAATTCATGAAATATTAAACCTATGAAGCATTTAATAACCAAATAAAATAAATTTCTACATTTCTGCTGATATTTCTATTTTTCTTTAACTATTTCTTCAACATTCTGCTTCCATATGTATTTGTATTGAAGGTCTCATTGTGTGGTTTTGTTTTTGCTGAGTCTTTAAAGCAGATTTATTTCAATGTGTTATTTAAACAAAGCTAATTAAGATAATAAAGACCTCAAACACACAGGAATGAGATTATGAGATAATCAGCTGTAATAAACATATGTATAGAGCTGATCAGAAATTTAAAGCTGGAACCTCTTACACTCTAAACAAAGATCATCCCCCGAAATGAAATCACAACAAGACATTTATTTCTTTTAATTATCTTTAATGTAAATAAGTTAAAATAATTAAGGTGAAATATTTTCAGAAGGTGTAGAATTTGACTGATTGGTTGTTGGATCTGATTCTCAATTCTTAAATCTACACTCTACACTCTGACCTACACTCTAAATCTACACTCTGACCTCTGTGGTCATGAAATCCTTTGAGAGGCTGGTTCTCACCTACTTGAAGGAGATCACCAATCCCCAACTAGACCCCATGCAGTTTGCGTATCGGGCCAACAGGTCTGTGGATGATGCAGTAAACATGGGACTTCACCACATCCTCCAGCATCTCGAACATCCATGTACATATACATATTGGACTTCAGCTCTGCCTTCAATACGATCATCCCTGGACATCTACACACCAAACTGACCCACCTCAGTGTGCCAGCCTCCACCTGCCAGTGGATCACAAATTTCCTCACTGGCAGAGATCAGCAGGTGAGGCTGGGTAAGATCATGTCAGTAACCAGAACCATCAGCACAGGAGCTCCACAAGGTTGTGTTCTCTCCCCGCTGCTCTTCTCACTCTACACGAATGAGTGTACCTCCACGGATCCCTCAGTCAAAGTCCTGAAGTTTGCAGATGACTTGACAGTCATTGTTCTCATCCACGACAGTGACGAGTCTGCCTACAGACGAGTTGTGGAGCAGGTGGTCCTCTGGAGCAACCACAACAACCTGGAGCTGAACACAGCCAAAATAGTGGAGATGAGATTGGAATTCAGGAGACGCCCTCCAACCCTTCCAGCACTCACCATCCTCAACAGTACTATAACGGCTGTGGACTCCTACAAGTTCTTGGGTACAGTAATCTCCAAGGACTTGAAATGGGAATACAACATTAGCACCATCATCAAGAGAACTCAGCAGAGGCTGTACTTCCTGCGTCAGCTGAGGTAGTTCAACCTGCCCAAGGATCTGATGGTCCAGTTCTACACCGCCACCATAGAATCTGTCCTCACTGCATCCATCACAGTGTGGGGCAGCTCAGCCACCAGACATGACACCCACAGACTGCAGCACATCATCAGGTCTGCAGAGAGAAACATCGGTGTACAGTTACCCTACCTACCGGACCTGTACAGAGCCAGAACCAGAAAGCGGGCAGAGAACATCGTCCGTGATCCATCACACCCTGGACATCACCTGTTCCAGTATCTTCCCTCAGTCCGGCGGCTCAGCCAGTTGAGGATCAAGACCTCCAGACTACAAAAAATCTTCTTTCCACACGCCATCACACTAATGAACAGCTGAACATTTAAACACCACTTTTACACTTACTTTTTACAGTTTACCACACATATCCAAATCCAGATGTTCTCTCACTAGTGACTCATTGTTATCCATATTTATATTTATATTATATCTATTTAACTCAGTACTGTATTTTTACTGTGCACTAGCACCTTATTTTTGAAATACACAATTTGCACATGTTAGGTTTGCACATGTTAGGTGTGTGTGTGTGTGTGTGTGTGTGTGTGTGTGTGTGTGTGTGTGTGTGTGAGCGCGCGTATGTGTGTGCGGATGAGGATGACAGGTGTGCCTGTGCGTGTGAGACTGTGTGTGGACGAGGTTGTTACTTCAGTAATGTCAGGTTATTGTATTGTAATGTCAGTTTAATGTGCTCCATGAGCTAATAACCAAGGACAAATTCCTTGTATGTGTAAGCATGCGCAATAAAGCAATAAAGCCTGATTCTGATTCTGAAGAGCACATGGTCACGCATGTCGGTTCTGTTAATAATCTTTTTTTCACAAATTCTGTTTTAAAAATAAAATAGTTGTTCTCAGCAGAATTTAATCCTTTGTTCTTTAGATAGTTTTTGTGTAATGTAGTTATTTATTGTAATTTAATTATGTTGTACACAGAAAAAAAATATGATGCAACTGAGTTTTTATCTGGATTGTTGTTTGAGTTCATTTGTCTTCACGAGTCCAGCATTCCAATCATTACACCATGGAACCACCAAACAAGAGCATGAAAATGTCGGTTCTGTTCACAATTTTTATTATACAACTTGTATTTTAAAAATGTTAAAGAAATTTAAGTTGACCTGCAGTTGTCGACTGACTCTGATCACTTGCTCTTTAGATTTTCTTTGTGTAATGTAGGTATTAAGAGTTGAATTATGTACTGTCAAGAGTAGTTGATTTTGAAATGTATATTAGTTGAAGAAGGTTACAATAAATGAAAACAATTGGGAAATGGTCACATCACTTCACCAGAGGGCAGCCTCCTATGCTACATCACCAGAGAGTGCCCTTTATGCCACGTCTCCACATTGCGACCTTAGTTACACTTAGTTCACATCTGCGAGTGTGAAGCTTAAACAAAGATTAAGGCTACATATCTTATATCTACATAAGGAAACTTATTTGCAGATATAAAGAAGATGAATCCATTATCTTCCACTTCATCCTCTACTAGAGTCCCGGGGAGGTTCCCTATGCACATCCAGAGGAGAAGGTTTTGAGCACTGGACAGACACAACCAGGAAAGTGCAGGTACTTACTCACACACACAAACACACTCTATATGGGCCAATTTTGAGCGTTCAATTTATCTGGATCCATGTTTTTGGACTGTGAGAGGAAACCGAATTATACACTTCTTGTTTCACAGATGGTGGCTTAGTGTTTAGCACGTTCGCCTCCCAGCTCTAGGGATTCCCTGGTCGAATCCACATCTGGGTGGAGTTTCCATGTTCTCCCCATGTCCGCGTGGATTTCCTCCAGGTTCTCCGGTTTCCTCCCACAGTCCAAAAACATGAATCAAGTCAATTGAGTTCTCCAAATTGCCCCATATAGAGTGTGTCTGTGCCCAGCGATGGATTGGCACCCTGTTGCAAAGGTGACTGATACAGGGAAAGAACCTATGACCTTGGCGTTATTAGCACTACGCCCTAACCAACTGAGCTAATCGGCCTGACGGGTACTTCATGCGTTCCAGAATGAGCATTTTCTGTTTAGATTCCAGGCTGGATTTGCATTGGAAAGTTTCAATGATGCGGCACGGTTGCTTAGTGGTTAGCACGTTCACCTCTCAGCACTAGGGATTCCCGGTTCGATTCCCCATCTGGGTGGAGTTTCCATGTTCTCCCCGTGTCCGCGTGGGTTTCCTCCGTGTTCTCCAGTTTCCTCTCACAGTCCAAAAACATGGATAAAGTCAATTGAGTTCTCCAAAGTGCCCCATATAGAGTGTGTATGCGTGCGTGAGTGTGGGCCCAGCGATAGATTGGCGCCCTGTCCTGGATGTATCTGCCTAGCGCCCGAAACGTTTTCCCTTGGATGGGCATGGGGAACCCCACCGTGACCCTAATATAGGATAAAGCAAATGAATGAATGAAGTTTTAATGATTGATTTTTTATAACGATCTATTGACCTAAGAGAAAATTAAAACTTATAGGTAAAATGGGGAATTAACTCAAATGGTAGAGCACTTGCTTAGCATGCGAGAGATAGCAGGATCGATACCTGCATTCTCCAGTGTAACTTTAATTAATTAATTTTTTTGCTGGAGGAAAAGTCATGGAGGGTTCCCTGGAAAACCAACGATGCTTTCATCAAAGTCTGGATCAATTAAATACTTTTGAAAGGGCATTATGGCATCCTGTAACCCAAATTTTATTATAGCTCTTTTATTAAATTGACTTTATTTTCAAGCAATCAATTATTACACAGATCCTGTGTTCTTTAGATGTTGTTTGTCTAAAATAGGTATTTTTTATCGTAGTTTAATTTTGTAGTGCACAGACAAAAGATGTCTAGTAATGCTGAAACCCGGGATCGAACCAGTGACCTTTAGATCTTCAGTCCAACGCTCTCCCAAAAGAGATATTTCAGCACAATGTCAGAAAATGTAATTAGCAAAATATATTTTTAAAAAACTGGTTTGAAAATGAGTTTTGGCTTGAAATGTAGTTCAGTGGAAGAAGATTACAATTAATAACAAATATATTAAAAGCCCTTTGATTTCATTAATAAGCATTACTCAGGTGCCACTAAGTATTGAAATTGAATCACTTTAATCTGTGTGTTAACTAGGGGTGCGAATCTCTCAGTGTTTGGCGATTCGATTCGATTCGATTCCGATTTTTGAGGTCATGATTCGATTCAGAAATGATTTTTCAGTTCAAATGGTCTTTAAATTTTGTTTAAATTACAGTGGGTTGCAAAAGTATTCATACCCCTTGAACTTTTCCATATTTTGTCACATTACAACCACAAACATAAATATATTTCACTGGAATTTAATGTGAAAGACCAACACAAAGTGGTATACAATTGTGAAGTGGAAGGAAAATTATACATGAATCAACATTTTTTTTACAAATAAAAAACTGAAAAGTGCAACGTGCAAAAGTATTCAGCCCCCTTTTCCCTGAGTGCAACCAATTGCATTCAGAAGTTGCCTGATGAGTGCTAATGACTCAAAAGGGTCCACCTGTGTGTAATCTAATCTCAGTACAAATACAGCTGCTCCGTGACGGCCTCAGATGTTGGTTAAGAGAATATTGGAGAGCAAACAGCATCATGAAGTCCAAAGAACACACCAGACAGGTTAGGAATATGGTTTTGGAGAAGTTTAAGGTTAAAAAAAGATTTCCAAAGCTTTGAACATCTCACGGAGTACTGTTCAATCCATCATCCGGAAATGGAAAGAGTATGGCACCACAGTAAACCTGCCAAGACAAGGCCGTCCACCTAAACTTACAGGCCGAACAAGGAGATCACTGATCAGAGAGGCAGCCAAGAGGCCCATGGTGACTCTGGATGAAATGCAGAGAGCCACAGCTCAGGTGGGGGAAACTGTCCACAGGACAACAATTAGTCGTGCACTACACAAATGTGGTCTTTATGGAAGAGTGGCAAGGAGAAAGCCATTGTTAAAAGAAAACCATAAGAAGTCCCGTTTGCAGTTTGCCAGAAGCCATGTTGAGGACACAGCAAACATGTGGAAGAAGGTGCTTTGGTCAGACGAGACCAAAATTGAACTTTTTGGCCACAATGCAAAACGCTATGTGTGGCGGAGAAATAACACTGCACATCACTCTGAAAACACCATCCCCACTGTCAAATATGGTGGTGGCAGCATCATGCTCTGGGGGTGCTTCTCTTCAGCAGGGACCGGGAAGTTGGTCAAAGTTGATGGGAAGATGGATGGAGCCAAATACAGGGCAATCTTGGAAGAAAACCTGTTGGAGTCAGCAAAAGATTTGAGACTGGGGCGGAGGTTCA
This sequence comes from Corydoras sp. C115, assembly GCA_019802505.1. Lineage (NCBI taxonomy): Eukaryota > Metazoa > Chordata > Actinopteri > Siluriformes > Callichthyidae > Corydoras > Corydoras sp. C115. Next base: position 336 of record JAFMOC010001474.1, on the reverse strand, counting down.
CCTTCCAGCAGGACAACGACCCTAAACATAAAGCCAGAGCTACAATGGAGTGGTTTAAAAAAAAGAATATTCATGTGTTAGAATGGCCCAGTCAAAGTCCAGACCTAAACCCAATTGAGAATTTGTGGCAAGATCTCAAAACTGCTGTTCACAAACGCTCTCCATCCAATCTGACTGAGCTTGAGCTGTTTTGCAAGGAGGAATGGGCAAGAATTTCAGTCACTAGATGTGCAAAGCTGGTGGAGACATACCCTAAAAGACTTGCAGCTGTAATTGCAGTAAAAGGTGGCTCCACAAAGTATTGACTCAGGGGGGCTGAATACTTTTGCACGTTGC
>JAFMOC010001470.1:15000-17303 GCA_019802505.1 Corydoras sp. C115 | reverse complement strand
CACCAAGCCTTACACCCACACAACACAAAACACAACACAACACACATACCCACCCTCACACATCACTTACACACCACACACCTAACACAACACAAACATACTCACACACACAACACAACACTAACCCCCCCCCCTCACCGTATCCAGGTTCTGCATGATGTCCTGGAAGGAGGGGTGCAGTCTGAACTGCTCAAACAGCTCCCTCTTGTAGAGCAGGGCGTACAGCAGGTTGGGGTTGTGATGGAGCGACGTGCACAGACACGAGTTAATGATCTCCAACAGCATGCGGATCACCTCCTCGATCACACTCAGGTCCTGAGCCTGGAACACACACACACACACACACACACACACACACACACACACCGGAACCGAATCAGCAACTGCTCAACAGTTGTTTACATTATAACATTATACTACATTATAACAGTGTAGTCACCACCCACTCACACACACACACACACACACACTCTCTCACACCGAATCAACAACTGCTCAACAGTTTGGGGAAGGCCAGCTCCGGACCTCTGTGTTTACATTATAACAGTGCAGTCCCCACCACCCACTCACACACACACACACCACAACACTTACATACACTTACATACACCTACCCACCACAACACTTACACACACACTTACAAACACCTACCCAACGCAACACACACCCACCCAACACACACCACAACACTTACAGACACTTACACACACCCAACACAACACGTACGCCCACCCAACACAACACACACCCAACACACACCACAACACTTACAGACACTTACACACACCCAACACAACACGTACGCCCACCCAACACAACACACACCACAACACTTACAGACACTTACACACACCCAACACAACACGTACGCCCACCCAACACAACACACACCCAACACACACCACAACACTTACAGACACTTACACACACCCAACACAACACGTACGCCCACCCAACACAACACACACCCAACACACACCACAACACTTACAGACACTTACACACACCCAACACAACACGTACGCCCACCCAACACAACACACACACCCACCCAACACAACACACACACACACCCAACACAACACACACACCCACCCAACACAACACACACACACACCCAACACAACACGTACGCCCACCCAACACAACACACACACCCACACACACACACACCCAACACAACACACACACCCACCCAACACAACACACACACCCACCCAACACAACACACACACCCACCCACCCAACACAACACACACACCCACCCAACACAACACTTACACACACTTACAAACACCTACCCAACGCAACACACACCCACCCAACACACACCACAACACTTACAGACACTTACACACACCCAACACAACACATACGCCCACCCAACACAACACACACACCCACCCAACACAACACACACACACACCCAACACAACACACACACCCACCCAACACAACACACACACCCACCCAACACAACACACACACCCACCCAACACAACACTTACACACACCCAACACAACACTTACACACACCCACCCAACACTTACACACACCAACACACACCCAACAACACCTACAAAACACCCAACCACTCACTTGCACAAAACCCACATCCTCACCCCCCCCCCCTTCTGCGGGAAGAAAGAGCTCATAGCAGTTTGAGGTTCTGAGCGACGCCCGGCGGGGGGGCACAGGGGGGGGGGGGGGTCGGGACGAGGAAAGGGGTCGAGTCCGGCCACCCGGCTCACAGAGGCTCGGCGACGGCCGCATTAAGCGTCAGGGAGACCGTCGCCAGGGTTATTAACGGATTTCCCACAAACTATTAGGTGGGAGTGTAAGACGCTGGCCGGAGAACAGATGGGTCACCGCGGAACCCGTCTGAAGTGGACGTGTGGGAACAGAGCGCACCGTGGTGGAGCCAGAACACATGATTCAATTAGACTTCTTGGACGGAGGAGGAGCGGGGGGGGGGGGGGGTACAGACTCCTCGTTATTCAGCAGATGAAACGTCTCAGGTTTCGGTCTGATGTCCCGAAAAGCAGAACTGGACGTTCTGAAAGCTCGGTTCTTTTGGGTTGACCCCGATTTGGGACTTGTGAGGGCACCAGCTGACCAATCAGCATCAGGCTTTGGAGGAGGCGGGAACTCAGACTCACAGACTCTCAGCAGGAGGCCAGCTGTGTGTGAACAGTTTAGGGAAGGCCTTTTTGTTCTGAGGGTTTAGTCTGAGTGAAAACAGGCTAAACAGGTCTCTCCACAGTCTGTCTACACACACACACACACACACACACACACACT
>JAFMOC010001470.1:7500-12500 GCA_019802505.1 Corydoras sp. C115 | reverse complement strand
TGAGAGACAGAGACACAGAGAGACTGAGACAGAGAGACTGAGAGACAGAGACACAGAGAGACTGAGACAGAGAGACTGAGAGACAGAGACACAGAGAGACTGAGACAGAGAGACTGAGAGACAGAGAGACTGAGACAGAGAGACTGAGACAGAGAGACTGAGACACAGAGACTGAGACACAGAGACTGAGACACAGAGACAGAGACACAGACAGAGACACAGACAGAGACACAGACAGAGACACAGACAGAGACACAGACAGAGACACAGACAGAGACACAGAGACTGAGACAGAGAGACAGAGACAGAGAGACTGAGACAGTGAGACAGGGAGAGACTGAAACACAGAGAAAGAGACAGAAAGACAGAGAGAAACAGAGAGACACAGAGACTGAGAGACAGAGACACAGAGAGACTGAGACAGAGAGACAGAGACACAGAGAGACTGAGAGACTGAGACAGAGAGACAGAGACACAGAGAGACTGAGACAGAGAGACTGAGAGACAGAGACACAGAGAGACTGAGACAGAGAGACTGAGAGACAGAGACACAGAGAGACTGAGACAGAGAGACTGAGAGACAGAGACACAGAGAGACTGAGACAGAGAGACAAAGACACAGAGAGACTGAGACAGAGAGACTGAGAGACAGAGACACAGAGAGACTGAGACAGAGAGACTGAGAGACAGAGACACAGAGAGACTGAGACAGAGAGACTGAGAGACAGAGACACAGAGAGACTGAGACAGAGAGACTGAGAGACAGAGACACAGAGAGACTGAGACAGAGAGACTGAGAGACAGAGAGAGACAGAGAGAGACTGAGACAGAGAGACACAGACAATAATACAGAGACTGAGAGACAGAGACACAGAGAGACTGAGACAGAGAGACTGAGAGACAGAGAGAGACAGAGAGAGACTGAGACAGAGAGACACAGAGACAATAATACAGAGACTGAAATACAGAGAGACTGAAACACAGAGACAGAAAGACAGAGAGACTGAAACAGAGAGAAACAGAGAGACAGAGACAATAATACAGAGACTGAAATACAGAGAGAGAGAGACAGAGACTGAGAGGACAGAGAGACTGAAACACAGAGACAAAAACACAGAGAGACAAAAACACTCGAGAGGATAGAGACAGAGACACAGCGAGACTGAGACAAACACAGAGAGACAAAAACACAGAGACAGAAATGCAGAGAGGATAGAGACAGAGACACTGAAACACAGAGACAGAGACACTGAGACAGAAACAGAGACAGAAACACAGAGACAGAAATGCAGAGAGGATAGAGACAGAGACACTGAAACACAGAGACAGAGACACTGAGACAGAAACAGAGACAGAAACACAGAGACAGAAATGCAGAGAGGATAGAGACAGAGACACTGAAACACAGAGACAGAGACACTGAGACAGAAACACAGAGACAGAAACACAGAGACAGAAATGCAGAGAGGATAGAGACAGAGACAGAAACACAGAGACAGAAACACAGAGACAGAAATGCAGAGACAGAAATGCAGAGAGGATAGAGACAGAGACAGAAACACAGAGACAGAAACACAGAGACAGAAATGCAGAGAGGATAGAGACAGAGACAGAAACACAGAGACAGAAACACAGAGACAGAAACACAGAGACAGAAATGCAGAGACAGAAATGCAGAGAGGATAGAGACAGAGACAGAAACACAGAGACAGAAACACAGAGACAGAAACACAGAGACAGAAATGCAGAGACAGAAACACAGAGACAGAAACACAGAGACAGAAATGCAGAGAGGATAGAGACAGAGACAGAAACACAGAGACAGAAACACAGAGACAGAAATGCAGAGAGGATAGAGACAGAGACAGAAACACAGAGACAGAAATGCAGAGAGGATAGAGACAGAGACAGAAACACAGAGACAGAGACACTGAGACAGAAACAGAGACAGAAACACAGAGACAGAAATGCAGAGAGGATAGAGACAGAGACACTGAAACACAGAGACAGAGACACTGAGACAGAAACAGAGACAGAAACACAGAGACAGAAACACAGAGACAGAAATGCAGAGAGGATAGAGACAGAGACACTGAAACACAGAGACAGAGACACTGAGACAGAAACAGAGACAGAAACACAGAGACAGAAATGCAGAGAGGATAGAGACAGAGACAGAAAAACAGAGACAGAAACACAGAGACAGAAATGCAGAGAGGATAGAGACAGAGACAGAAACACAGAGACAGAAACACAGAGACAGAAACAGAAACACAGAGACAGAAACACAGAGACAGAAATGCAGAGAGGATAGAGACAGAGACAGAAAAAAAAGAGACAGAAATACAGAGACAGAAATGCAGAGACAGAAATGCAGAGAGGATAGAGACAGAGACAGAAACACAGAGACAGAAACACAGAGACAGAAATGCAGAGAGGATAGAGACAGAGACAGAAACACAGAGACAGAAACACAGAGACAGAAATGCAGAGAGGATAGAGACAGAGACAGAAACACAGAGACAGAAACACAGAGACAGAAAACACAGAGACAGAAACACAGAGACAGAAATGCAGAGAGGATAGAGACAGAGACAGAAACACAGAGACAGAAACACAGAGACAGAAATGCAGAGACAGAAACACAGAGACAGAAATGCAGAGAGGATAGAGACAGAGACAGAAACACAGAGACAGAAACACAGAGACAGAAACACAGAGACAGAAATGCAGAGAGGATAGAGACAGAGACAGAAACACAGAGACAGAAACACAGAGACAGAAACACAGAGACAGAAACACAGAGACAGAAATGCAGAGAGGATAGAGACAGAGACAGAAACACAGAGACAGAAATACAGAGACAGAAATGCAGAGACAGAAATGCAGAGAGGATAGAGACAGAGACAGAAACACAGAGACAGAAACACAGAGACAGAAATGCAGAGAGGATAGAGACAGAGACAGAAACACAGAGACAGAAACACAGAGACAGAAATGCAGAGAGGATAGAGACAGAGACAGAAACACAGAGACAGAAACACAGAGACAGAAACACAGAGACAGAAATGCAGAGAGGATAGAGACAGAGACAGAAACACAGAGACAGAAACACAGAGACAGAAATGCAGAGACAGAAACACAGAGACAGAAATGCAGAGAGGATAGAGACAGAGACAGAAAACACAGAGACAGAAAAACACAGAGACAGAAACACAGAGAGACAGAAATGCAGAGACAGAAATGCAGAGAGGATAGAGACAGAGACAGACAAAACACAGAGACAGAAACACAGAGAGATAGAGACAGAGACAGAAACACAGAGACAGAAACACAGAGACAGAAACACAGAGACAGAAATGCAGAGAGGATAGAGACAGAGACAGAAACACAGAGACAGAAACACAGAGACAGAAACACAGAGAGGATAGAGACAGAGACAGAAACACAGAGACAGAAACACAGAGACAGAAACACAGAGACAGAAATGCAGAGAGGATAGAGACAGAGACAGAAACACAGAGACAGAAACACAGAGACAGAAACACAGAGACAGAAATGCAGAGACAGAAATGCAGAGAGGATAGAGACAGAGACAGAAACACAGAGACAGAAACACAGAGAGGATAGAGACAGAGACAGAAACACAGAGACAGAAACACAGAGACAGAAATGCAGAGAGGATAGAGACAGAGACAGAAACACAGAGACAGAAACACAGAGACAGAAACACAGAGAGGATAGAGACAGAGACAGAAACACAGAGACAGAAACACAGAGACAGAAACAGAGACAGAAACACAGAGACAGAAATGCAGAGAGGATAGAGACAGAGACAGAAACACAGAGACAGAAACACAGAGACAGAAACACAGAGACAGAAATGCAGAGAGGATAGAGACAGAGACAGAAACACAGAGACAGAAACACAGAGACAGAAACACAGAGAGGATAGAGACAGAGACAGAAACACAGAGACAGAAACACAGAGACAGAAACACAGAGACAGAAATGCAGAGAGGATAGAGACAGAGACAGAAACACAGAGACAGAAACACAGAGACAGAAACACAGAGACAGAAATGCAGAGACAGAAATGCAGAGAAAAATAGAGACAGAGACAAAAACACAGAGACAGAGACCACAGAGAAAGAAATGCAGAGAGGAAAAAAACAGAGACAGAAAAAACAGAGACAGAAACACAGAGACAGAAAACCACAGAGACAGAAATGCAGAGAGGATAGAGACAGAGACAGAAACACAGAGACAGAAACACAGAGACAGAAACACAGAGAGGATAGAGACAGAGACAGAAACACAGAGACAGAAACACAGAGACAGAAACACAGAGACAGAAATGCAGAGAGGATAGAGACAGAGACAGAAACACAGAGACAGAAACGCAGAGAGGACAGAGAAACTGAAACCCATAGACAGAGAGAAAAAAACACACAGAGAGGACAGATCTCTGTGTGTAGTGCCTGGGGGGGACGTGTCCCTTCATACAGAAGGGGCGCTGTCTTCAGGACGTACGACACGCCTGGATCACAATCGTTATCCTCATTCATCCCACATGTGTGTCTAAAGCCTGTCCCCCGCGCAGGAGGACCAACACTGTATAACATATACACACACGTCCATCCAGGGGAGAACGTTTCGGGCTCTGGGCAAATACAACCAGGACAGGGGGGGCAATCTATCGCTGGGCACACACTCACTCTATATGGGGCAAATTGGAGCCTTCTATTGACCTTGATCCATGTTTTTGGACTGTGGGAGGAAAGCGGAGAACCCGGAGGAAACCCACGTGGACACGGGGAGAACATGGAAACTCCACCCAGATTGGGATACAAACCAGGAATCCCTAGAGAGGAGAACACACTCTATATGGGGCAATATAAAGCCGCCGCTTCACCTTGAATCCATGTTTTCAGACTCTGGGGGCAATTTGAGAGCCCTGAGAAAACCCCATTTCAGGCGCTGGGCAGATACACCCAGGA
>JAFMOC010001471.1:0-18532 GCA_019802505.1 Corydoras sp. C115 | reverse complement strand
CACTAAACATTAACTGATCTAATGACGTCATGTGTATTTGTGACATCAGCAGCATTACCAAGAGTTACATTACATTTACATTTAGTCATTTAGCAGACGCTTTTATCCAAAGCGACTTACAAATGAGAAAACCACAAGTCAGAAGCCATGGAGAAAACCAACTATACTGTAAGTTCATCAAACCTGATTGTTATTTGAAGCTGCGCCCCCCCCCCCCTTTTTTTTATTTATTTATTATTATTTTTTTTTATAACAGGTATTTTTTAAATAGATGTGTCTTAAGTAGTTTCTTAAAACTGTTTAGAGATTCTGCCTTACGGACAGAGTTGGGAAGATCGTTCCACCATCACAGAGCTCAACTGTCTAAGAGTCTTACACACAAATACTACACAACAATCCGCAGAATAAAATCAAAGTGCTCATTAGCTTTACTCCTGGTTCACCAAACGAAATGTAGAAAACCAACCCAGCCATCTTGAAAAAAGATCACAGATATAATACACTATTAAATGGACAGCCGGTACTTCAAAGCAAGTAACAAACTCCTGCAGATAAATGAGACTCGGAGTCATTCAGTCATGTTCCACGGTGACAAAAACAAACCAGGGTTTCGAGAAAAGACAAAAGAATTAAATAAAACACACAACAGGCAAAACAGCAACAGTCATTCCTGTAACCTTCACCTTAACCAATTAGCAGCTTCATACATAAGATTTTTAATTGAATAAAATACATTGCAAAGCATAATTCAGACCTGTGTTCTTGTATACACAAGCATGCAAATACATGTAGCCCGTAACAGAAAACCACCAATCTACCAAACAACTCAAAATTACAACCAAAATCTACAATTTACACACCACACCAATAATAAACTAACTTTAATACCACGCTCCTTTATACTGTACACTCCCCGCAGCCAGACACTGCAGAGAAAACCCGCGACTCGAAAAAACACAATATCATTTAATTATTTTCATAACAAGATATTAAACAATCAACCGCAACCCTACCTCGTCGGGATCGCCGTTCCAATTCTACTGGCACATGAATCAGTAGATGACCAAAGCAAATCTCTGCTTACACACTGCAGCCGAGAGTCCGTCACAAACAGTTGAAGTGACAATAAGAGTTTTGACCAGCAGGGGGGGCTTGTGTGCCAATGCAGCACTGAGCAGTGAACGTTTTCTTGAACCATTTTAATGGAAAGCTTCAAGCTTTCACGAGGCTTCATCAACACGTCACTAGTTCTGAGTGCAGCGTTTGTAAAAACAATAAAATAAAATATTTTATATAAAATGAGCAGCGAATCTCAGCAATCAAACGCTGCTTCCTCCATCCAGCAGCAAAGTTAGGCAACGTTACAGACGGCTTCTGATTGGCTCAATTCGAGCACGTGACCTCCACCTGTCCGCAGGTCTTCATTGTGTTCAGGTGAACACTCGAGTGTGTTCAGTGATGGATTGGTGATGGAGTGTTCTGGGTGCATCTGCCCAGCGCCCCAAACGTTCTCCCCTGGATGGGCATGAGGAACCCGAGTAGAGGATGAAGCAGCCGATAATGAAGGAATGAACGTTTACAGAACGTTTTAAATTAGTATGGAATAAATCTGGAAAAGAACCCATCTGCACTCCACACATGCAGCACCTGCTGGTTTTGATGGTTCACTTATTAAAGGGCTTTTTCTTTGTTATTTTCGATGTTCTTATTCTTATTAAGCACATTTCTGCGATTAATACAGCCGAACAGCTCAACGTTCGAACACCGTTACGTAGGTAATGATTACGTAGGAACCTGTGCTATATACTTTTGGAGCTTGTGACATTTATAGCTTTTAATAAATTTAAGTATATATATTTTGTAGCTGTAAATCGGTTTATTACCAAATTATGTGTCAAATTAATTACTATTGTGAAAACACATTATAAATATTTATTATTAAGAATATTGCTTTATTTAATCAGAATCAGTTTTATTTTGTATAAGTATGTTACACACACGGGTGGCACGGTGGCTTAGTTTTTAGCATGTTCGCCTCTCAGCGCTGGGGATTCCAGGTTCGAATTCCAATCTGTGTGGAGTTTGCATGTTCTCCCTGTGTCCGCGTGGGATTCCTCACTCATTCCAAAAACATGGATAAAGGTCAATTGAATACTCCAAATTTCCCCATGTAGTGTGTATGTGTGTGTGTGAGTGTGTGTGTGTACAGTGATGGATTGCCCCCCTGTCCTGGGTGTATCTGCCCAGCGCCTGAAATGTTCACCTCTGGATGGGCATGAAGAGCCCCCCCGCCGGCGACCCTAATAGAGTATAAAGTAGGAAAATAATGGATGGATGGATACATGCCTCGTACTGGGGCTTCATTAGACACGCCCCTTTTTGCTTGACACAGGCCTCGCTGTATCACATCACTAGGTGTGCCACTGTATATATTGTACATAGTTGTTGTGAATATTGTAAATAAAGGTGAAGGGAAAAAGGAAAATTCTGTTTCCGACGTCTCAGAACCGCTCGCCCTACACTACCCATAGTGTGTGTTACACCTGCATACACACTCCATCACCGTGTGAAATTAATAAAGGAAACTGACCTCACATGCTGACTAATCACATATTAAAACAGAATGTGGCTCTCAGACGAGCAATAAACAGAACCCAATGTATATAATGATGATCCACACAACCAGTGTTCCATGGTTCTGTGATTCAGTTCTGTGATTCAGCATTATTTAGGTTTAGAACACAGTGCAGCTGCTTTGAGACCATGCTCTATAGAAATACAGTGTTTAATTAAAGTCTAAATAAAGAATAAAGCGCTATATAAACTAATAAACCTGAAAGATGAATATTTAAGTAGGGTTACCTGTGTGTTGAGGCTGTAGGTTTTCATTGGTGTTTGCACCCCCGGCCTTTGTGTCAGAGTCGTCAGCTGTACAAATCTCAATACTCTCATAAATATCAACCACCTTCTCCAGTCTCTTGTATGTCAGATCCAACAAGCTATTGAATTCAAGTTCAAGTTAAGTTCAAGTTATTTATTTATATAGCACTTTTTACAACAGTACATCGTCACAAAGCAGCTTTACAGAAAGAAAAGCCTTTAAACCCCCAAAGAGCAAGCTGAAGCGACAGTGGCAAGAAAAAAGGTGAGTCAATTAAGGGGTCCTACAGGACCGCCAGTCCAATTAATATTCATGTTCCATCCAGTATTCATCGCAGAGCCATGGATGAAGATCTGACTACACCTCCAGGAAGCCGGTCACACCTCAAAAGAAACAGACAAGAAAAGATTATAGTACAAATTATAATACAAATTCTGCGTTCTAGACATCGTAAAACAAAACTCACTCTGCTGATCTGTCGCTCTGCAGCAGCTCACAGTCAATACGCTGGTTTAACAGAATCAACCTTCTGGAGACGTTAAAAAAGGAAGTGCTGTCTGTTACACTGAGGGTATGTCCACAAATAAACATGACATCATTAGATCAGTACATGTTCAGTGCTTTTTAAAAATAAACACTCCCCTGGCTTTATTTTTTGTGTGTGTTTTGCGATCGTACAACCTGAAATTAAAATGAATTGTTACAGATTTTACATTGAGTCATTTACAAAAAAATGCCTTCTGACTTTACTTAGGACAAAATAGTAAAAATAACGTGTTACTTCTGTTTTCTAGTCTGTTAGTGCGGCGACAGTCTAAGGTGCCGTCCACTCCATTAGTGTCTCAATGCAGCTGTGAAGTCCAATCCAAGAATTTTGTTACATTTCTTTTCTGTAGGGGGCGCACGCTCTCAGAGGGAAAACACTATGCGCTTAACCTGCAGCATAAGCAGCGCAGCCTTCTGTTTAGTTTGTTTGTATTGTCAGGCACTATGCGCGCTATGTGAGTTTGATGATTTTATGATGTTTATTTGAGAAAATGACAAACAGTTGAGTTGATGTAGCCACCTCTGGGCCTTTCAGGAAAGGTGTAGATGAACTGACAGATCATGTGACCCCGTATATGAGCTGATGTCTGGTTCACCAGAAAAGCAGACATGTGTGAGGACAGTGTAACGGGTGCCTAGGGCACCTGTTTTTCTGTCATTCTGTTCTTTTGTTTTTTGGTTTCTGTGTTTCTGTGTCCCTGGGTTTAGGTTATTAGCTGTCTTGTCAGGGTGTTTTAGTTAATTAGCTGTTCAGTCCGGGTCATTTTAGTTAATTAACTTTTTTCATTGGTTGTTTGGGTGCACGTGATGGGAAGGGTTGGTGTATTTAGTTACGTGTTTCTTGTCGTCCGTGCGCGTCTTCGATTTTATGTTACACTCGTCTCTATGTACCTGTGTGTTTGGTGTTTGGACACCACAATAAATTCATGTTCCTGCTACCTGCGTGCCTGGCTCCCTTCTGCGCGTTAGAGCGCTGCGGTTCTGCGCATCATTTGCGCAGCAGCGATTAGCTGCAGGAAGATGGGTGTGACAGACAGGAAGTGACACAGTAGGAGGCTGAATGTGCATGTGAGAATCAGTGTTGTCAACTTATTGACTTTGTGGTTATATTTAGTGACTTTTCAGAGCCTCTAGAGACTTTTTTTTTTTAATAAAGTGACCAGCGACAAATGTAGCAACCTTTTTGTGGTGTTGTTGGAGACTTTTAGAGATGAACAGATGCTCTTCATTTACCGTCCCACAACACTCACAGTTACACCAACATCGCTTCGTGCCCACACTGCAAATCAACTGCACATTCGCAGAGCCACCGCAGACTGACCACAGACAGAGTCGGAACAGAACAAAAGAAAAAAATAGCCAGGGGAGTGTTTATTTTTAAAAAGCCCTGAACATGTACTGATCTAATGATATCATGTGTATTTGTGGACATACCTTCAGTGTAACAGACAGCACTTCCTTTTTTAACGTCTCCAGAAGGTTGATTCTGTTAAACCAGTGTATTGACTGTGAGCTGCTGCAGAGCGACAGATCAGCAGAGTGAGTATTGTTTTATGATGCCTGGAACGCAGAAGGTTTGTTATAATGTTGCTTTGGATCTGACAGACAAGAGAATCGAGACGGTGGAGGATAATTTATGAGAGTATTGAGATTTGTACAGCTGACGACTCTGACACAAAGGCCAGGGGTGCAAACACCAATGAAAACCTACAGCCTCAACACACAGGTAACCCTACTTACATATTCATCTTTCAGGTTTATTAGTTTATATAGCGTTTTATTCTTTATTTAGACTTTAATTAAACACTGTATTTCTATACAGTATTTCTATTCATGTTCTTCCCGTCTCCACATGGGTTTCCTCCAGGCTCTCCAGATTCCTCCCACAGTCAAAAAACATAGATTTAAGGTGAATCGGCTGCTCTAAATCGTCCCTATAGTCTGTGTGACCACACGCCCGGTAGAGGGTGAGGGCTGTGTCAGGAAGCGCATCTGGATTAAAACAGTGGGCCAAAGTCTGAGGTTAACGGCCCTGCTTTAGACTGTAATTAAACACTGTATTTCTAAAGAGCATGGTCAAAAAGCAGCTGCACCGTGTTCTAAACCTAAATAATGCTGAATCACAGAACTGAATCACAGAACCATGGAACACTGGTTGTGTGGATCATCATTATATACATTGGGTTCTGTTTATTGCTCGTCTGAGAGCCACATTCTATTTTAACATGTGATCAGTCACCATGTGAGGTCAGTTTCCTTTATTAATTTCACACATATACACACATGCACATTAATACTGACACACATATACACACATGCACATCAATACACACACACACATAGACACAAGCACATCAATACAGACACACATATACACACATGCACATCAATACACACACACACGCATATAAAGTGTTAATATAATATAATATAAGTGTTAATATTTTTTGTTTTGTAGGTTAAAGTGTTAATATAATATAAGTGTTAATATTTTTTGTTTTGTAGGTTAAAGTGTTAATATAATATAATATAAGTTTTAATATTTTAGTTTTGTAGGTTAAAGTGTTAATATAAGTGTTAATATTTTAGTTTTGGGCGGCACGGTGGTTTGGTGGTTTAGCACGTTCGCCTCTCAGCGCTAGGGATTCCCGGTTCGAATCCCCATCTGGGTGGAGTTTCCATGTTCTCTCCATGTCCGCGTGGGTTTCCTCCGGGTTCTCCGGTTTCCTCCCACAGTCCAAAAACATGGATCAAGTTAATTGAGTTCTCTAAATTGCCCCATATAGAGTGTGTTTGAATGTGTGAGTGTGTACCCAGTGATGGATTGGCGACCTGTCCTGGGTGTATCTGCCCAGCGCCCAAGACGTTCTCCCCTGGATGGGCATGGGGAACCCCCCTGCGACCCTAATAGAGGATAAAGTGGGAGATAATGAATGAATGAATATTTTAGTTTTGTAGGTTAAAGTGTTAATATAATATAAATGTTAATATTTTTGTTTTGTAGGTTAAAGTGTTAATATAATATAATATAAGTGTTAATATTTTAGTTTTGTAGGTTAAAGTGTTATTAAATTGAGCTCCTGAATGAATGTTGCTGATGAATTTGAATTGATTATTATTTATTGATTTTATTTAATTTTATTTTTCAGTAGTAAATGCAGTCGGTTCAAAAATGTCTCTGGTTTAAATCAGGATTTCATTCGTTTCTGTTACAAACTGAAAAACAAAGTTAATAAAATCATTCTGTTCTCAGTTGTTCTTCTTAGGGGGAGGGGCTTAACAGAAAATAATTGAGAATCACTGGTTTAGAGGGACGGGGAATATGCACCGGGTCGATGTGATTGGTCGATAAATTCACTTGATGTTCCACAGTGCGGTGCGACTCTCTCTCATTGGAACAATTGTGTCTCCAGATTCAGCAGCTCAGAGTTTAGGACACGCCTCCAGAGAACAAGATAGACAAATCTGTAGAAGACGTTTTCAAACGGGACTGCTGTTTGCATTTCTGTCTTCTAAATCTCCATGACAACGCAAACATTTGTAGATCTGTAGCGTTTCTCAGGGCTCTCCGCCGTCACTAATCCCGTTGAATCAGCTCAGTGACACCAGCGCCCCCTAGAGGCACACAGTCCGATGTCGACGGGGAGGAGTCTCTGTTCCCACTGCGCATGCGTCGCCCTCGAACCGCTGACTCGTTGAAAGTGAAAGTAGTTGGTGTTGCAGAAGGAAAATAAAGAGTTGGATTAAAAAGGCGGTGAGTGAATCTCCATCTGTATTCTGTTGATGTTGTGAGTTTGTAGTGGAAGTAGAAGTGGAAGAGCTCCGTTTGATCCTTTAGTCCAAACAGCAGGCTTTAGCTCCTGTCTCTGGGACATGGGGGGGTTGGGACTCGGTGTCTTCTGATGTCTCCTGTTGGAGTTTGATACAGAAACGCTTTCTCGTTCTTTAATTTTAGAACATCAGAGGAAATGATCGCTTGCTGGTTCTAGCAGCGACGGTTCCAGAGGTTCTAACGGCTCCGAAATGGACTAAACCGACGGGCCCGCTTTGCACGCTGTGTCCTCGACGTCGGTAAAGTTCGTTTGATGTTCGGCAGACATTCGCGTTTCACCGCTGCTCTCTCTTCCTTACGAATTTACAGTTTTTCCCCTAAATCATTCATAATAAATCATTCATAATAAATCATTTCTAAGAAATGATTTATAAAGAAATGATTTATTAGAAATGATTTATTATGAATGATTTATTATGAATGATTTAGTGTTAAACTGTAAATTCGTAAGGAAGAGAGAGCAGCGGTGAAACGCGAATGTCTGCCGAACATCAAACGAACTTTACCGACGTCGAGGACACAGCGTGCAAAGCGGGCCCGTCGGTTTAGTCCATTTCGGAGCCGTTAGAACCTCTGGAACCGTCGCTGCTAGAACCAGCAAGCGATCATTTCCTCTGATGTTCTAAAATTAAAGAACGAGAAAGCGTTTCTGTATTCGGGAGAGGTCTCACCAGGTCTCACCATAGCACTGAGACAGCCTTAATTAAAGTCGTTAATGACTTATTAATGTCCTTAACGACTTTAATTAAGGCTGTCTCAGTGCTATGGTGAGACCTAAAACCTGACTGAAAAACTTCATGAACGTTATTAGCTAGAAGATGGTGATTCAGCTGGTTGAACACTATTTTTTCTAGGATTTTAGAGACAAAAGGAAGGTTTGATATTGGTCTATAGTTGGACAGTATTAGAGGATCTAAATGAGGTTTTTTAAGTAATGGTTTAATGACTGCACACTTCAGATTTTTGGGGACATAGCCTATTTTGTAAGAGGTGCCTAGGGCACCTGTCACCTGTTTTGTGTTTCGTCCCGTTCGTTTGAGTTAATTAACGTTCTGTGCTCATTAGTTTAGTTAATTAACTCCGTTTTGTTATTGGTCTGTCTTGTGCACGTGATCTGGTGTCCTTTTGTATTTATGTCCATTGTTTCGTGTCTTTGGTGCTGGTCGTTTGTTTTATGTCACTTAGTCTTTTATGTACCTCATGTTTTTTGGTGCACTGCACCTTTAATAAACCTGTTCTCGCTACCTGCGTGCCTGGCTCCCTTCAGCGCGTTAATACGCCGGCTTTGCGCGTCCGATGCGCTTCCGCTTCAGCCCGAGGTAGACTAACCTGACAGAACGACCAGCCAAGGAAAATTGGGGAGTCCAGAGCCCAGTTAAGCTTTTCTAAATTTTTCTTTGCGGGGGCCGTGTAGCCTCGTACTCGCGGCGCGTTCCGCTGAGTCCGCGAGTGCGCTGCTATGCGCAGTCCGCCGTCCCGGAGCCGTAAGGACGGCTCAAACAGACTAATGTCAATGTGGGATTATGACTCTGATGATGAGTGGTTGTGGAGGTACGGGTATACTGCGCTCTGTGCGGAGGAGGGCCTGGATCTTATTCAGGTGTCCGATGACGAGGGCGAGTCGTACCTGTATGGGCATATTCTGCCCGTACGCACCCTCCGCAACTCTGAGGAGTTCTGGACGGACGCTCCGGTCCAGTTTGTTAAACCCCACGCGGCGAAATCCAGACGCAGAGCGCGCCGGCGCGGTGCTAAGACGCAGCGTGCGCGCAGCGCGGCTGCTGAGCGCGGTACGTGTTCTGCGGGGCAGTCACGTGACGCATCCGCGCTGTGTCTGGATCGCGCTGCGAGGGGGCGGTAGTGGAGCCAACACTCGGGGGGGGTGGATCCGTGTTCCCCTGTCTCGTGTGTCCAGTCCGTCTTCCCCATGTCCGAGATGTCTGTGTGTTTTGGCATTGCGGTGGGGGTGTACATGTTCTGTGTGCAGGATGACGATTCCGAGGTGCCCACCGAGGTCCTGCCAGCGTGCGTGCCCGCCAAGGTCCTGCCAGCGTGCGTGCCCGCCAAGGTCCTGCCAGCGTGCGTGCCCGCCAAGGTCCTGCCAGGGTGTGAACCCACAGAGGTCCGGCCAGCATGCGTGCCCGCCAAGGTCATGCCAGCATGCGTGCCCGCCAAGGTCATGCCAGCATGCGTGCCCGCCAAGGTCCTGCCAGCGTGCGTGCCCGCCAAGGTCCTGCCAGGGTGTGAACCCACAGAGGTCCGGCCAGCATGCGTGCCCGCCAAGGTCCAGCCAGCATGCGTGCCCGCCGAGGTCCAGCCAGCATGCGTGCCCGCCAAGGGCCTGCCAGCGTGCGTACCCGCCGAGGTCCTGCCAGCGTGCGTGCCCGCCGAGGTCCTGCCAGCGTGCGTGCCCGCCAATGTCCTGCCAGCGTGCGTGCCCGCCGAGGTCCTGCCAGTGCACGAACCCATTCCGAAGCCCAGGGGCGTCACGCCGCCCGTTCCGAAGCCCAGGGGCGTCACGCCGCCCGTTCCGAAGCCCAGGGGCGTCACGCCGCCCGTTCCGAAGCCCAGGGGCGTCACGCCGCCCGTTCCGAGGCCCAGGGGCGTCACGCCGCCCGTTCCGAAGCCCAGGGGGCGTCACGCCGCCCGGCCCGAGCAGCAGGGGCCGCACGCCGCCCAGCCCGAGCAGCAGGGGCCGCACGCCGCCCAGCCCGAGCAGCAGGGGCCGCACGCCGCCCAGCCCGAGCAGCAGGGGCCGCACGCCGCCCAGCCCGAGCAGCAGGGGCCGCACGCCGCCCAGCCCGAGCAGCAGGGGCCGCACGCCGCACGCCACGCCGCCAGGGGGCGTCCGCCTCGCCACGCCGCCCGATGTGGGCGTCCACCGGACCACGCTGCCAGAGGGCGTGGCCCACTCCTCGTCCGACGGGGGCGCCCGCCTCGCCACGCAGCCAGAGTACGTGGCCAACTCCGCGCCCGACGTGGGGGTCCACCGGACCACGCTGCCAGAGGGCGTGGCCCACTCCTCGTCCGACGGGGGCGCCCGCCTCGCCACGCAGCCAGAGTACGTGTCCAACTCCGCGCCCGACGTGGGCGTCCACCGGACCACGCAGCCAGTGGGCGTGGCCCACTTCTGATCCGCCGTGGGCGTCCACCTGACTTTGCAGCCAGAGGGCGTTCGGCACGCCTCACCCGCAGAGGGCGTCCACCCGAGGGCGCCTTCCAAGCCCCGCTCAAGGAGGGCGGAGGACCCCCCCCCCCCCCCCCCCCCCCCCCCCCCCCCCCCCCCCCCCCCCCCCCGGGACTGTTTTTTTTTCTCTTGGTCGCGTCCCTCCGTTGTGCGACCGCTGGGGCGGGGGTAATGTAAGAGGTGCCTAGGGCACCTGTCACCTGTTTTGTGTTTCGTCCCGTTCGTTTGAGTTAATTAACGTTCTGTGCTCATTAGTTTAGTTAATTAACTCCGTTTTGTTATTGGTCTGTCTTGTGCACGTGATCGGGTGTCCTTTTGTATTTATGTCCATTGTTTGTCTTTGGTGCTGGTCGTTTGTTTTATGTCACTTAGTCTTTTATGTACCTCATGTTTTTTGGTGCACTGCACCTTTAATAAACCTGTTCTCGCTACCTGCGTGCCTGGCTCCCTTCAGCGCGTTAATACGCCAGCTTTGCGCGTCCGATGCGCTTCCGCTTCAGCCCGAGGTAGACTAACCTGACAATTTTAAGTGATGAATTTATAATGTTTATGAAAGGCTCTGTAATATTTGGTAGGAGGTCTTTAAGCAGGTTTGTAGGTATTGGGTCTAACATACAGGATATTGTCTTTGATTGTGTAATTAATGAGACAAGCTCTTTTTTAGATATGGGGTTAAAGGTATTTAACTCTTGTACTATATTATTTTCTCTACCACTAGATTTTTCAGAAATCATTGAGGGTTGATTATTGGTTACGCTACACAATGCATTGGATGATTTAAGTCTTATGTTTTCAATTTTATCACTAAAGAAATTCATGAAATCATTGCTGCTGAACTGTGAGTGAATCTGTGAATCTGATTCAGTAGCACTTCGAGTAAATTTAGCAATGGTACTAAAGAGGAATCTTTGGTTGTTTTTGTTGTTCTCTATTAATTTAGAATAATATTTAGTCTTCGCTGCATTGAGTGCATGTTTGTACTCAGTCATACTGTCCTTCCATGCAACCCTAAATACCTCTAATTTAGTTTGTCTTCATTTACGCTCCATGGTTCTAGTGGCTTGTTTTAGGGCGCATGTTTGATCATTAAACCATGGAACGAGTCTTTTATCTTTAATCCTTTTTAGTTTAAGTGGAGCGACACTGTCTAAGGTTGCAGAAAACACGTGTTTAAGATATTCCCTTGTGTTTTCAAGTTCATCGGGTCCTGATGCTGGTTTAATGTTTAATTCGGGTAAATGTTGTAGGAATGACACAGCAGTAGAGGGAATGATTGTACGCTTCATGTCATATCGCGGTTTAATGACTGGAACAATATCAATTTCTAAATCGTAGGTTATCAAATAGTGATCGGAGATGACCTCACATAGTGGAACAATAGTTAAATTATTAATGTTAATACCATGTGATAAAACTAAGTCTAATGTATGTTTACAGCGATGTGTTTTACCAACTACACTTTGAGTAATGCCCATGGAATCTAGGATGGAGTCAAAGGCTAATTTAAATGAGTCTAGTGGGTTTTCAAAGTGAACATTGAAGTCACCGACTATTAAGGCCTTGTCTGATGAAATTACTATGTTAGAGAGAAATTCACCAAATTCTTTAATAAACTCTGTATATGGGCCGGGAGGGCGGTATATGGTAATAAGTTGCATTAGATTGGATTTATTCTTCAATGAAGATGAACTGCTTATGTTGAGTACAAGAGCTTCGAAGGATTTTGACTCATACTTATTATTAAGTGTAACATTTATGTTTTCTTTATAGATCGTAGCCACTCCACCTCCTCGTCCACTAAGACGTGGTTTATGAGCATAAGTATAACCAGGTGGAGAGGCATCATTTAATGCTAGGTATTCATTGGCCCCAATCCAGGTCTCTGTGAGACAAAAGACATTTAGAAAGTTATCAGTTATTATTTCTTGAACTAGAGCTGATTTTGATGACAGTGACCTAATGTTTAATAACCCAAGTTTTAACTTAAAATTGTTTCTTACATTACTTGAGGTTGTATTGATATTAATTAGATTTTTTTGGCACACTTTTTGGACTCTTTTTGTTGTTTTTTGCTCACTGCGATACTTGATAACTGTCTTAATAGTATGGAACCTAGTTATTGTGGGTGACGACTCCTGGCAGTTCGCAGGCAGTTGCTTAGGCCATTCTGTCTGCTGCCTGGCCTTGGCTCTGAATTGTCAATTTTTATTCCTATCTGAAGAAAAAACCCTTTCGGCTATGTTATGTGACATGAGCGCAGCACCCTCCCGGGAAGGATGGATGCCGTCCCATTTCAAAAGGCCAGGCCTTCCCTCAAAAGTAGACCAATTATCAATAAAGGTAATGTTGTTTTCTGAGCACCACTTAGACATCCAGCAACGCAGCGACCATAACCTGCTGTAGGTTCACCGCCACGCCTAATTGGTAGGGGACCAGAGACAACTACTTCATCAGACATCATTGCAGCGGTTCCACACACCTCTTTAACATAAGCCTTAGTAATCTCTGACTGCTTGAGACGAACGTCATTAGTGCCGACGTGGATAACTATTCTAGAGAATGAGCGTTTAGCATTAGCCAGCACTTTGTGGTTCGCCCAGTACAGTACAGAACCCTGTTCTGACAGAATGAAGGTCCACATCAGTGTTCCAACATCTACTAGAACATTCATACAGAAGGACTGATGCTGATTGATGAGCAGAAGGAAAACAATCCTCAATAGAATTCATGCTTTGAACGGAAACTTTATTCTCTGTAGTGTTTCTCTGACGTGTGTGTGTGCAGGTTCTAATCTGTAGGAAAAATGGACTCTGAAACGAGTGTTTCTGTTAAACCACCTAACATGAAAGGGGAGAGGTGAGGAACCCATGTTCTCTGGTTCAGCAGCTCTGATTAGATCAGTACACAGTATCATGATGAAGATGGAGATCTGTAATGATGTGATGATGTTGTAATGATGATGCAATGGTGATGTAATGATGATGTAATCATGATGTTCTTCAGTCTGGTTCAGGGTGAGAGATCAGATTCACCTGAACCCAGCTGTGTCTCCATGAAGAGTGATCGGTCCATGAACCGTCCAATACACTTTAAAGATGGAGTCAGTTCTCCTGATATGAGGTCAGTACAGTCTGATATATTAGTTTCTCACTCACAGAATCAACTGATAAAATAATTAAATTAATTAAAGAATGATGATGTAATGATGACGTGAAGATGATGCAATGGTGATGTAATGATGATGTAATGACGATGTTCTTCAGTCTGATTCAGGGTGAGAGATCAAATTCACCTGAACCCAGCTTCGTCTCCATAAAGAGTGATGACTCCATGGAACCTCCAATAAACTTTAAAGATGGAGTCAGTTCTCCTGATCTGAGGTCAGTACAGTCTCATATATTAGTTTCTCACTCACAAAATCAACTGATAAAATAATTAAATTAATTAAAGAATGAGTTAGTGAATCTGAAATTAATGAATGATTAAATCCAGCAGGGTTTAATTGGTTTGAGATCTTTATTGATGTTTGATTTCTTTTCAGAATTCAGGAGGAGAAATTAAAGATGAAGAACAGAAATCTGATGGAATCCATCTTTAAGGTGTCTACAGTGTCTGATTCAATGTTTCAGGAAATGGATTAGAATGATTGATGCTTTGATCTCCATGTGTAATGATGTAATCAGACTGGAGTTTGATCTGGATCACTCTACACCAACTCACACAATTACTCTATAGTTCCTTATTTGGTTCCTCCAGAGCCTCATCTCTACAGCTGTATGGTTCTCCTTCTGATCATCTGGTTCTGTTTATTCCTCACCAGGAACTGGAGAACAAACTCATCACTCTGTTAAAGAATGAACTGAAGAACTTCATGAAGGTTCTGAGTTCAGATTACCCATCATGCTCTGAGAGGAAGATCTGTGAGGAAGATCAGAGTATCAGAGAAGGATTGTTGAAGATCACACTGCAGGTCCTGAAGAACATGAAGCAGACAGCCCTCGCTACCATACTGCATAACAGTAAGAACCCTGAACCATGGAACTAGAACATCACTTTAACTTTAGAGGAACTGGTTCATACTGATCATAGATCGGTTCCTCTACCAGAGATGATGATGTAAGCTTTAATGTTCCTGCTGAGATCAGTCTTAATGTTTCTAATGTCTTTATTGATCATGTTCTTCTGTTTATTAGAGATGGTCTCTGTGTATCAGAAGAAACTCAAACCCAAACTGAGAGAGAAATATCACAGAATTTATGAAGGAACCTCAGAGTCTGGAAGTTCAGCACTTCTGAATGAGATCTACACAGAGCTCTACATCACAGAGGGGTGGAGGTCAGAGATCAATCGTGAACATGAGGTTAAACAGATTGAAGCAGCATCCAGGAGACCAGCAACTCAGGAGATCTCCATCAAATGTAGTGACCTGTTTAAAGAACCGTCCATCAGAACCGTACTGACCAAAGGAGTCGCTGGAATTGGAAAAACCGTCTCGGTGCAGAAGTTCATTCTGGACTGGACTGAAGGAGGACAGAATCAGGACGTGACATTCATGTTCCCACTTCCTTTTAGAGAGTTGAACTTAATGAAGCAGAAGAACCTCAGTCTGATGAAACTTCTTCAGGTCTTTTACCCTGAAATGAGGGAAGTTCAATCAATAAACTGGGAGTTCCATAAAGTTCTGTTCATCTTTGATGGTCTTGATGAGTGTCGCCTTCCTCTGAACTTCCAGAACAATCAGATCCTATGTGATGTCACAGAAGCAGCTTCAGTAGATGTTCTGCTGACCAACCTCATCAAGGGGAAACTGCTTCCCTCCGCTCTCATCTGGATCACCTCTCGACCGGGAGCAGCCAATCAGATCCCTCCTGAGTGTGTAGATCAGGTAACAGAGGTACGAGGGTTCAGTGGTCCTCAGAAAGAAGAATATTTCAGGAAGAAGATCAAAGATCAGAGTCTGTCCAGTAAAATCATCTCCCACATCAAGTCTTCAAGAAGTTTGTACATCATGTGTCACATCCCGATCTTCTGCTGGATCACGGCCTCTGTTCTAGAGAGAATGCTGGGTGGAGCAGAAGGTGGAGAGGTCCCCAAAACTCTGACTCAAATGTTCACCCACTTCCTGATCTTTCAGATCAAACACAAGAACCAAAAGTACCAAAAGAACCGTGAGCTGGATCCTCAGCAGATCAGAGGGAGTGTTCTGGATCTGGGAAAACTGGCGTTCCAACAGCTGGAGAGAGGAAACCTGATCTTCTATGAGGACGATCTGAGAGACTGTGGGATTGATGTTGGAGAAGCAGCAGTGTACTCAGGAGTCTGCACCCAGATCTTCAGACAGGAACCTGAACTTCACCTGGGGAAGGTCTTCAGCTTCATCCACCTGAGCGTTCAGGAGTTTTTAGCTGCTTTATTTACATTTCTCTGTTTCATGGAGAACAAAGCAGCAGAACCAAAAACCTCTGCACTGTCTGATCTGTTCAACAAGTCCACCATGTCAGAGTTCCTGAAGAGCGCCGTGGACAAGACCTTACAGAGTCCCAATGGACACCTGGACCTGTTCCTCCGCTTCCTTCTGGGTCTCTCACTGGAGTCCAATCAGAACCTCTTACGAGAACTGCTGCCACAGACAGGAAGTCATTCCTACAGTCAACAGGAAACAGTGCAGTACATCAAGGAGAAGATCAATGAGAAGCTCTCTCCAGAGAAATCCATCAATCTGTTCCACTGTCTGAATGAACTGAAGGATGAGTCTCTGCTGCAGGAAGTTCAGACTTACCTGAAGAGAGGACATTATGGGTGTCTCAGTGGAGTTGGTCTGTCTCCAGCTCAGTGGTCAGCTCTGGTGTTTGTATTACTGAACTCAGATCAGCAGCTGGACGAGTTTGATTTGAGTAAATATGATCGATCAGAGGAATGTTTATTGAATCTGCTGCCAGTGGTGGAAGCTTCCAGAACAGCATGGTGAGTTTGATTAATTTAATAAAATCAATCAGAACCTTCAGACCAATCAGAATGCAGAACTGAACTGAGGTTCTGAATGTGTTTCTAATGGAACTTGTAGAGTCTGGAACCGATACAAGGTACACAGGTTCTATCATTGTGTGGCTTTGATGTTTTAATATCAGGACGTCCATATATAGAATAGAATAGAATAGAATAGAATTCAACTTTATTGTCATTGCTCAATATGAACAACGAAATACAGTTTGCATCCATCCAGAAGTGCTTTTGCAGATATATAAATATATACAAGTGGTAAGTAATATATACATATGTGAATGTACAGATTATAATATGAAATATAAAATAAATGTACAGACTAGTGGAATATACAGATGTGAATATACAGATTATAAATATGAAATATACAGCTATGATGTACAGACTAGTGGAATATACAGATGTGAATATACAGAGTGAATATAGAACTTCCTGCTGTACGAGTTTCACTTCATCAATATTCTAGATTTAATTTAATTAACATGATGAATTATTAATCACATTCACAAACACTACCATTTAATAAACTTGTTTTATATCAGAACATTTTCATTATTTATATTAATGTAATCAATCATATTTAAAAACCTCACATTCATTATACATTATACTAACATACAACTCTGTGTGTGTGTGTGTGTGTGTGTGTCTGTATTTCAGGTTGTATGGTTGTAATCTATCAGGTGAAAGTTTTTCAGCTCTGTCCTTAGTTCTCAGTTTAAACTCCAGTCTGAAAAATCTGAACCTGAGTTCTAATAATCTGAAGGATTCAGGAATGAAGGTTCTCTCTGATGGACTGAAGAACCCAGACTGTAAACTGGAGACGCTGCAGTAAGTTCATCATCTCACTGCACTTACACTAAACACAACCATCACATGTTCTATGAATTAGGAACCAAGAACGCAGCATTTACAATCTGTCTTCATCTTTATTTCTTCTTTTCTTTTTTCATTTTGTTATGCCATACATAACGCCACCTACTGGTGAATGTAAAGTACAGAACACTATGTGGATCATATGGTGGATCAGTATGAATTCAGTACAGTGGGGGGGGGAGGGTATGTGGATCATATGGTGGATCATCATACGGGGGGGTTTTGTTTGGGTCAATGGTGGATCGTATGAAATTTAGTACAGCGGGGGGGGGGGGGTATTTGGGATCATATAGTGGTTTTAGTTGAATTCAATTTCGGGGTGGGTCATATGAAATTTAGTAAATGAAAAATTTGACTGCTCATATCACTTTCCCATTGGGAAATGGGAATCAGACCTGGGGTTTTAAATTGAACAAGAAAACCTTTTGGGTTTAATATGTTTAAAACTTTTAAATGACTGAAACCCCAATTTACAAATTAAAACGGGATAAAATTTCTTTACAAAAGTACATTAACAAAAGGGCCCGCGAATTTTTCCAAATGGGTTTTTTCTTCATCTAACCCTGCTCACAGTGCCCCATTTAACATACCTGATGATTACATGAGCCCCTCCGGTTCTGTCCAACCCGTTTAGAGGTTTTTGGGCTCGGGTAAAGTGAAGCTTTTTCTGAGTGTCTGCAAAGTAATATTTCCCCCCTATCTTTCCCTCCCGTTTTCTTTTGGCTAAATTAATGATGTCCCTTTAGAAAAAATAATTTTTTATGTGTTTTTTACCGGGCCCTTAAAGTATCGAAAAAAAAAAACTATACTTAGAATTGGAAAAAAAAAAAAACGCTCTTAGTAAATTTTTTCAGTATAAAAATTTTTTTGGGTTTGATCACCCTTAGTCCCTTGGAAAACAACCTCTGCGGGCCCCATCAGATCCATCTCTTTTTTGGGTTCCCTGATTGCTCGATCAAAGAGGGTGGGTTGGGGGGGGCCTCCGGTCCTCCCTGGGGGGTGGGGGTTTGGGGGGGGGGGGGGTTTTGGGGCCCCTCCCGGGGGGCCTGGGTGGTTTCCGGGGGTTTCCCCGGGGGGGGGTGTCCGTCGCCGGCCCCGGGGGGCTTTGGGGGTGGGGGGGGCCCGTGGCTTTGTGGGGGGGGGTTTTTGGGTTTTGGGGGGGGGCGCCCGGGGGAGCCGGGGGCCTGGGGGCCCCCGGGGGGCGGGG
>JAFMOC010000149.1:1090000-1156898 GCA_019802505.1 Corydoras sp. C115 | reverse complement strand
ATGGCCGAGCGGTCTAAGGCGCCAGACTCAAGGTTCCATACCTTCCACTTGAGGGTTCTGGTCTCCACATGGAGGCGTGGGTTCAAATCCCACTCCTGACAAACCTTTTATTTGGTCCTGTTTAAAAAACAGTTCTCTAAATTCAACATAGAAATATGGGCAATTAAAAGCAGCTAATTCACCTTGAATCCATGGTTTTAGAGTGTTGAAGGAAACCAGAGAACCCAGAGTTAACCCACACAGACGGGGAGAACATTGAAACTCCACCCAGATCTGGATTCAAACCTGGACTGGTGGATGTGCAAGCCATCAAAAATGTAAATTGCCCCAATAATCGATCGTTTCGAACACGTCACGTCACATGTTGTTTATCTTAAATAGTCTATCTGCCCAGCGCCCAAGATGTTCTCCCCTGAATGGGCATGGGGAACCCCACCGCGACCCTAATAGAGGATAAAGCAGGTGATAATGAATAAATGAATAAAACATTTAGAGCTGCTAATTCACCTTGAATCCATGGTTTTAGAAGAGAACTTGGATGTGCGAACCACCAAAAATGTAAATTGCCCCATCTTAAATGCCCCTCTCTCTCTCTCGCTCTCAATAATCGATCGTTTCGAACACGTCACGTGTTGTTTATCTTAAATAGAGAACGACGCCCAGACACTTCCACGTCAGGATGGCCGAGCGGTCTAATGTGCCAGACTCAAGGTTCCATACCTTACGCTTGAGGGTTCTGGTCTCCACATGGAGGCGTGGGTTCAAATCCCACTCCTGGCAAACCTTTTATTTGGCCCTGTTTAAAAAACAGAGTTCTCTGATTTAACACAGAAATATGGGCAATTAAAACTTTTAGAGCAGCTAATTCACCTTGAATCCATGGTTTTAGAAGAGAACCCAGAGTTAACCCACACAGACGGGGGAGAACATGGAAACTCCACCCAGATCTGGATTTAAACCTGGAGAGGTGGATGTGCGAGCCACAAAAATGTAAATTGCCCCATCTTTCGAACACGTCACGTCACGTTGTTTATCTTAAATGGAGAACGACGCACGGACACTCTCACGTCAGGATGGCCGAGGGGTCTAAGGCGCCAGACTCAAGGTTCCATACCTTCCGCTTGAGGGTTCTGGTCTCCAGATGGAGGCGTGGGTTCAAATCCCACTCCTGACAAACCTTTTATTTGGCCCTGTTTAAAAAACAGAGTTCTCTGATTCAACACAGAACTATGGGCAATTAAAACATTTAGAGCAGCTAATTCACCTTGAATCTCATGGTTTTAGAGTGTTGAGGGAAACCAGAGAACCCAGAGTTGACCCACACAGACGGTGGAGAACATGAAAACTCAGAACCGGAGAACCCAGAGACAGGTGCATGTGCAAGCCACCAAAAATGTAAATTGCCCCATCTTAAATGCCCCTCTCTCTATATATATATATTGGGTGTGTGAGAGAGAGACAAACCTTTTATTTGGTCCTGTTTAAAAAAACAGAGTTCTCTGAGTCAGCACAGAAATATGGGCAATTAAAACATTTAGAGCAGCTAATTCACCTTGAATCCATGGTTTTAGAAGAGAACCCAGAGTTAACCCACACAGATGGGGGAGAACATGGAAACTCCACCCAGATCTGGATTTAAACCTGGAGAGGTGGATGTGCGAGCCACAAAAATGTAAATTGCCCCATCTTTCGAACACGTCACGTCGCGTTGTTTATCTTAAATAGAGAACGACGCACGGACACTCTCACGTCAGGATGGCCGAGGGGTCTAAGGCGCCAGACTCAAGGTTCCATACATTCCGCTTGAGGGTTCTGGTCTCCACATGGAGGCGTGTGTTCAAATCCCACTCCTGACAAATCTTTTATTTGGCCCTGTTTAAAAAACAGAGTTCTCTGATTCAACACAGAACTATGGGCAATTAAAACATTTAGAGCTGCTAATTCACCTTGAAAACATGGTTTTAGAAGAGAACCCAGAGTTAACCCACACAGACGGGGGAAAACATGGAAACTCCACCCAGATCTGGATTCAAACCTGGACAGGTGGATGTGCAAGCCACCAAAAATGTAAATTGCCCCATCTTAAATGCCAAACCTGACAAACCTTTTATTTGGTCCTGTTTGAAAAACAGACTTCTCTGATTCAACACAGAGGTCTCTGAAATATGGGCAATTAAAACATTTAGAGCTGCTAATTCACCTTGAAAACATGGTTTTAGGCTGTTGAAGGAAACCAGAGAACCCAGAGTTAACCCACACAGACGGGGGAGAACATGGAAACTCCACCCAGATCTTGATTCAAACCTGGAGAGGTGGATGTGCCAAAAATGTAAATTGCCCCATCTTAAATGCCCCTCTGTCTCTCTCTCGCTCTCTCTCTCTCAATAATCGATCGTTTCGAACACGTCACGTGTTGTTTATCTTAAATAGAGAACGACGCCCGGGTTTTAGAAGAGAACCCAGAGTTAACCCACACAGACGGGGGAAAACATGGAAACTCCACCCAGATCTGGATTCAAACCTGGACAGGTGCATGTGCAAGCCACCAAAAATGTAAATTGCCCCATCTTTCGAACACGTCACGTCACGTGTTGTTTATCTTAAATAGAAAACGACGCCCAGACACTTTCATGTCAGGATGGCCGAGCGGTCTAAGGCGCCAGACTCAAGGTTCCATACCTTCCGCTTGAGGGTTCTGGTCTCCACATGGAGGCGTGGGTTCAAATCCCACTCCTGACAAACCTTTTATTTGGTCCTGTTTAAAAAACAGAGTTCTCTGATTCAATATAGAACTAGAGGCAATTAAAACTTTTAGAGCAGCTAATTCACCTTGAATCCATGGTTTTAGAAGAGAACCCAGAGTTAACCCACACAGACGGGGAGAACATGGAAACTCCACCCAGATCTGGATTTAAACCTGGAGAGGTGGATGTGCGAGCCACCAAAAATGTAAATTGCCCCATCTTAAATGCCCCTATATATATAACCCAGAGTTAACCCACACAGATGGGGGAAAACATGGAAACTCCACCCAGATCTGGATTTAAACCTGGAGAGGTGGATGTGCGAGCCACCAAAAATGTAAATTGCCCCATTTTAAATGCCCCTCTCTCTCTCTATCTTAAATGGATAACGACGCCAGAGCTCTTTCACGTCAGGATGGCCGAGCGGTCTAAGGCGCCAGACTCAAGGTTCCATACCTTCCGCTTGAGGGTTCTGGTCTCCCCATGGAGGCGTGGGTTCAAATCCCACTCCTGACAAACCTTTTATTTGGTCCTGTTTAAAAAACAGAGTTCTCTGATTCAGCACAGAGGTCTCTGAAATATGGGCAATTAAAACATTTAGAGCTGCTAATTCACCTTGAAAACATGGTTTTAGGCTGTTGAAGGAAACCAGAGAACCCAGAGTTAACCCACACAGACGGGGGAGAACATGGAAACTCCACCCAGATCTGGATTTAAACCTGGAGAGGTGGATGTGCCAAAAATGTAAATTGCCCCATCTTAAATGCCCCTCTGTCTCTCTCTCTCTCTCTCTCTCTCAATAATCGATCGTTTCGAACACGTCACGTCACGTGTTGTTTATCTTAAATAGAGAACGAAGCCCGGATGCTTTCACGTCAGGATGGCCGAGCGGTCTAAGGCGCCAGACTCAAGGTTCCATACCTTCCTCTTGAGGATTCTGGTCTCCACATGGAGGCGTGGGTTCAAATCCCACTCCTGACAAACCTTTTATTTGGTCCTGTTTGAAAAACAGAGTTCTCTGATTCAACACAGAAATATGGGCAATTAAAACATTTAGAGCAGCTAATTCACCTTGAATCTCATGGTTTTAGAGTGTTGAAGGAAACCAGAGAACCCAGAGTTAACCCACACAGACGGTGGAGAACATGAAAACTCCACCCAGATCTGGATTTAAACCTGGACAGGTGCATGTGCAAGTCACCAAAAATGTAAATTGCCCCATCTTTAATGCCCCTCTCTCTATACATATATATTGGGTGTGTGAGAGAGAGACAAACCTTTTATTTGGTCCTGTTTAAAAAAACAGAGTTCTCTGAGTCAGCACAGAAATATGGGCAATTAAAACATTTAGAGCAGCTAATTCACCTTGAATCCATGGTTTTAGAAGAGAACCCAGAGTTAACCCACACAGACGGGGGAGAACATGGAAACTCCACCCAGATCTGGATTTAAACCTGGAGAGGTGGATGTGCGAGCCACCAAAAATGTAAATTGCCCTATCTTTCGAACACGTCACGTCACGTGTTGTTTATCTTAAATAGAAAACGACGCCCGGACACTTTCACGTCAGGATGGCCGAGCGGTCTAAGGCGCCAGACTCAAGGTTCCATACCTTCCGCTTGAGGATTCTGGTCTCCAGATGGTGGCGTGGGTTCAAATCCCACTCCTGACAAACCTTTTATTTGGCCCTGTTTAAAAAACAGAGTTCTCCGATTGAACATGGAAATATGTGCAATTAAAACATTTAGAGCTGCTAATTCACCTTGAATCCATGGTTTTAGAAGAGAACCCAGAGTTAACCCACACAGACGGAGAGAACATGGAAACTCCACCCAGATCTGGATTTAAACCTGGAGAGGTGGATGTGCGAGCCACCAAAAATGTAAATTGCCCCATCTTAAATGCCCCTCTCTCTCTCTCTCTCTCTCTCTCTCTCTCGCTAAATAATTCACGTCACGTGTTGTTTATCTTAAATAGAAAACGACGCCCGGACACTTTCACGTCAGGATGGCCGAGCGGTCTAAGGCGCCAGACTCAAGGTTCCATACCTTCCGCTTGAGGGTTCTGGTCTCCACATGGAGGCGTGGGTTCAAATCCCACTCCTGACAAACCTTTTATTTAGTCCTGTTTAAAAAACAGAGTTCTCTGATTCAACACAGAAATATGGGCAATTAAAACATTTAGAGCAGCTAATTCACCTTGAATCCATGGTTTTAGACTGTGGAAAGAAGTGGAGTTAACATGGAGTTAACCCAGACAGACGGGGAGAACATGGAAACTCATTTCCATTACATTTCCATTTAGCAGACGCTTTTATCCAAAGCGACTTGCAAATGAGATCATAAGTCAGAAGTTATGCAGAAAACCAACTACACAGTAAAATCATCAAACCTGATGTTTATTTGATGCTGCACCCCCCCCCCCCTTTTTTTTTTACAACAGGTATTTGTTAAAGAGATGCGTCTTCAGTAGTTTCTTAAAGCTGCTTAGTGATTCTGCCTTATGGACAGAGTTGGGAAGATGGTTCCACCATTTTGCAGTGGAGAACGCCACGGAGTGAGAATTAGCCCCTTGGTGAGGTGGAACCACCAGGCGGCGATCATCACTGGAGCGAAGTGAACGAGTGTATTTAGAAAACAAGATCCAGAAATGGTTCTGTAGGCCAGAGTCAGTGACTTGTACTGAATGCAGAAGCTACAGTGAGCCAATGGAGGGAAATGAGTGATGGAGTGAGTTCGCTTGGGTGGTTGAATACAAGTCGGGCTGCAGAGTTTTGAACCTCCACCCAGATCTGGATTCAAACCTGGATCCTGACAGGTGGATGTGCGAACCACCAAAATGTAAATTGCCCCTATTAATTGTTCATTCATTCATTATCTCCCACTTTATCCTCTATTAGGGTCGCGGTGGGGTTCCCCATGCCCATCCAGGGGAGAACGTCTCGGGCGCTGGGCAGATAGAACCAGGACAGGGCGCCAATCCATCGCTGGGCACACACTCACTCACACATACACACTCTATATGGGGCAATTTAAGAATTCAATTGAATTGATCCATGTTTTTGGACTGTGGGAGGAAACCGGAGAACCCGGAGGTAACCCACGCAGACACGGGGAGAACATGGAAACTCCACCCAGATGGGGATTCGAACCGGGAATCCCTAGCGCTGAGAGGCGAACGTGCTAACCACTAAGCCACCGTGCCGAGCAGCCAATGCACCTTGAATTCATAGCTTTAAACAAGGAGTTTCCATGTTCTCACGTGTCCACGTAGGTTTCCTCCGGGTTCTGGAGATATGGATCAAGCGGAAGATAATGGATGGATGTATTTTAATAACGGGAGGCATGGTGGTTTAGTGGTTTAGCATGTTCTCCTCTCAGCACCAGGGATTCCCGGTTCGAATCCCAATCTGGGTGGAGTTTCCATGTTCTCCCCATGTCCGCGTGGGTTTCCTCCGGGTTCTCCGGTTTCCTCCCACAGTCCAAAAACATGGATCATTGTGAGTTGAAATCTTCAAATTGCCCCATATAGTGAATGAGTGTGCCCGGCGATAGATTGGCGTCCTGTCCTGGGTGTATCTGCCCAGTGCCCGAGACGTTCTCCCCTGGATGGGCATGGGGAACCCCCCCCCCCTCCCGTGCCCCTAGTAGAGGATAAAGCGGATGGATGGATAGAACATAACACGTAATAGAGTGATTTTATTCTGACCTCCCTCCAGCCGTTCGCCTCTTTCTGGACGTTGCCTCATCAGCACCACCTAGCGTTGGATTCGGGATGATGGCGGCGGGAGGGGTGTTTTCTCCATCCACCTCTCATTTTCTCGCGCATTCCTGGTGAGCGTGCGGCTGAGCGTGTGTCCACGTGGGTTTCCTCCGGGTTCTCTGGTTTCCTCCCACAGTCCAAAAACATGGATCAAGTCAATTGAATTTTCCAAATTGCCCCATATAGAGTGTGTCTGTGTGAGTGAGTGTGTGCCCAGTAATAGATTGGCGCCCTGTGTGTATCTGCCCAGCGGCCGAGACGTTCTCCCCTGGATGGGCATGGGGAACCACCCCCCGTGACCCTAGTAGGTAAAGTGGAAGATAATGGATGGATGCATGGTACATCCATTGTCTTCCGCTTCATCCACGACCCAAGTAGATACGTAATACCCATCCATCCGCTTTATCCTCTACTAGGGGCGTGCGGGGGGTGGGGGGTGGGGGGGTTCCCCATGCCCATCCAGGGGAGAACGTTTCGGCGCACACTCACACACACACTCTATATGGGGCAATTTGGAGAACTCAATTGACCTTGACGCATGATTTTGGATTGTGGGAGGAAACCGGAGAACCCGGAGGAAACCCTCGCAGCCACGGGGAGAACATGGAAACTCCACCCAGATGAGGATTCGAACCGGGAATCCCTAGCGCTAAGAGGAGAACGTGCCGGTGTGGAATACAAATGTATAATTTGTCATGCAAATAAAGCTTTTAAATTCATTCATTCATTATCTCCCGCTTTATCCTCTATTAGGGTCGCGGGGGGGGGGGGGGGGGTGTTCCCCATGCCCATCCAGGGGAGAACGTTTCGGGCGCTGGGCAGATACACCCAGGACAGGACGCCAATCCATCGCTGGGCACACACTCACTCACACAGACACACTCTATATGGGGCAATTTGGAGAATTCAATTGACTTGATCCATGTTTTTGGACTGTGGGAGGAAACCGGAGAACCCGGAGGAAACCCACGTAGACACGGGGAGGACATGGAAACTCCACCCAGATGGGGATTCGAACCGGGAATCCCTAGCTCTGAGAGGAGAACATGCTAAACCACTAAGCCACCGTGCCGCCCTGTTATTAAAACACATCCATCCATTATCTTCCACTTTATCCTCTACCAGGTCGCGCGGGGGGGGGGTTCCCCATGCCCATCCAGAGGAGAACGTCTCGGGCGCTGGGCAGATACACCCAGGACAGGGGGCAATCTATCGCTGGACACACACTCACACACACACACACACACACTATATTTCACGTAATAGAGTGATTTTATTCTGACGTCACTCCAGCCGTTCGCCTCTTTCTGGACGCTGCCTCATCAGCACCACCTAGCGTTGGATTCGGGATGATGGCGGCGGGAGGGGTGTTTTCTCCATCCGCCTCTCATCCTCTCGCGCATTCTCGGTGAGCGTGCGGCTGAGGGCGCACCGGACCCCGGCCGTCGAGCTCGGAGCGTTGGGCGGCATGGCGAGCCTCCTGGAGAACCCGCTGCAGGCGGTGCTCTACCTGAAAGAGCTGACGACCATCGTGCAGAACCAGCAGGGCCTGATCCAGACCCAGCGGCGGCGCATCGACACGCTGGAGCGCAAGCTGAAGGAGCTGGCGGCCGAAAACCGCCGGCTGCGCGACGCCTCTCACCGGCACCCCGCCCGGCCGCGGCCGCCTCCCCGCACCTCATCCGCCTCATCCGCCCGAGACGCGACGCCTCCCCCGCCGAGCGGCCGCCATGCCCCGCAGGACATGCAGCTGGTGCCCGCGGCGCCCACAGGTGCCAGCCCGGACTCCGCTGCTGCTGAGGAGGAGGAGGCGAGCGGGGAGTCGCGCTGCCGTTCCCTGGTTCTCCAGAAGAACCCCACGCTCAGCCGGAGTGGCCCGCCGCATTCCGAGTAAGTTCTCCGGGCTGCGTTCCACCGCCTCCATTCCGCCAGAGCCAGCCAGGTGATCGAGATTACATAACGATTAGGAGCCGCAGTTCCATCCATCCATCCATTATCTTCCCCTTAATCCTCCACTGGGGGGGGGGGCATGGGGCATAATGGGGGCTTCCAGGGGAGAACGTTTCGGGTGATGGACAGATACACCCAGGACGGGACGCCAATCTATCCATCGCTGAGCATACACACACACACACACACACACACACACACACACACACACACACACACACACTATAGGGCAATTTGAAGCATTCAGTTTACCTTGATCCATGTTTTTTGGACTGTGGGAGGGGCAATTACAGACACACACTCTGTATTGGGCAATTTGGAGCAACGGGACACACGCTCTTACATAAATACATATACATACATACACACTATAGGACAATTTGGCCAATTTGGAGCCAATTGGGGAGAACCTCGGAATCATCCCATCTATGCTCTTTAATCCTCGGGGGGGGGCATGGGGCATGGTGGGGGCTTCCCATGCCCATCCAGGGGAGAACGTTTCGGGTGCTGGACAGATACACCCAGGACAGGGCGCCAATCCATCCATCGCTGAGCACACACACATACACACACACACACACACACACACATACACACACACACTATATATAGGGCAATTTGGAGCATTCAGTTTACCTTGATCCATGTTTTTTGGACTGTGGGAGGGGCAATTACACACACACACACTCTGTATTGGGCAATTTGGAGCAACGGGACACACGCTCTTACATAAATACATATACATACATACACACTATAGGGGCAATTTGGAGCAGCCAATTGACCTTGAATCCATGCTTTTGGACTACAGGAGGAAACCCATGCGGACAGGACAGGGCGCCAATCCATCCATCGCTGAGCACACACACACACACATACACACACACTATATATAGGGCAATTTGGAGCATTCAGTTTACCTTGATCAATGTTTTTGGACTGTGATAGGGGCAATTAAAGGGGCAATTAACTATAGGGTCATTTCAAAAAATCCATCCTGGGGAGACAGGGTGCCAATCTATCCATCGCCGAGCACACACTTACACAGATACATCCACACACTATATAGGGGCAATTTAGAGCAGCCAATTGACCTTGAATCCATGCTTTTGGACTACAGGAGGAAACCCATGCGGACAGGGGGAGAACATGAAAACTCGGAGGCATCCATCCATCCATCCATCCATCCATCCATCCATTATCTTCCCCTTAATCCTCCACTAGGCTCGCGGTTTGGGGGGGTGGGGGGCATGGGGGGGCTTCCCATGTCCATCCAGGGGAGAACGATTCGGGCGCTGGGCAGATACACCCAGGACAGTGCGCCAATCTATCGCTAAGCACACACTCACTCACACAGACATGCACACATACACTCTATATGGGGCAATTTGGAGAATTCAGTTCACCTTGATCCATGTTTTTGGACTGTGAGAGGAAACCAGACACACATTCTTACACACAAATATATACACACTATAAGGCAATTTAAAAATGCTGGGCACACACTTGCACAGATACATACACACACTATATAGGGGCAATTTAGAGCAGCCAATTGACATTGAATCCATGCATTTGGACTACAGGAGGAAAGCCATGCGGACACGGGGGAACATGAAAACTCGGAGGCATCCATCCATCTATTATCTTCCCCTTAATCCTCCACTAGGCTCGCGGTTTGGGGGGGTGGGGGGCATGGGGGGCTTCCCATGTCCATCCAGGGGAGAACACCTCAGGCGCTGGGCAGATACACCCAGGACAGAGTTCCAATCCATCGCTGAGCACAAACTCACACACACCGACACACACACTCTATATGGGGCAATTTGGAGCATTCAGTTTGCCTTGATCCAAGTTTTTGGACTGTGGGAGGAAACCCGACACACACTCTTGCACACAAATACATACACATAAATGATATAGGGGCAATAAAAAAATTCAGAGCAGCCAATTCAACTTGAAGCCTGGTTTTAGACTGTGGGAGGAAACCGGAGAACCCGGAGGAAACCCTGCAGATACAGGGAGAACATGGAAACTCCACCCAGATCGGGAGTCGAACCTGGATCCAACAGCATTGAGAGGCGGCTGTGCGAACCAATACAAATTTTAATTGCCCCTATATATATAGTGTGTGCGTGTGTGTTTAGTGGGTTCTTCATGCCCATCCAGGGGAGAATGTTTCTGATGCTGGGTACACACTTATACAGATACATACACACTATATAGGGGCAATTTAGAACAGCCAATTCACCTTGAATCCATGCTTGGACTGCAGGAGGAAACCCATTTGGACACGGGGAGAACATGAAAACTCATCCATCCATCTATTATCTTCCTCATAATACTCCACGGTGGCTTAGTGGTTTAGCACGTTCTCCTCTCAGCACTAGGGATTCCCGGTTCGAATCCCCATCTGGGTGGAGGTTCCATGTTCTCCCCGTGTCTGCGTGGGTTTCCTCCAGGTTCTCCGGTTTCCTCCCCCAGTCCAAAAACATGGATCAAGTCAATTGAATTCTCCAAATTGCCCCATATAGAGTGTGTCTGTCTGAGTGAGTGTGTGCCCAGCGATGGATTGGCGCCCTGTCCTGGGTGTATCTGCCCAGCGCCCGAAACGTTCTCCCCTGGATGGGCATGGGGAACCCCCCCGCGACCCTAATAGAGGATAAAGCGGGAGATAATGAATGAATGAATGAATGAATAATCCTCCACGTGGGGGGGGGGGGCTTCCCATGTCCATCCAGATACACCCAGGACAGGGCGCCATTCCATCGCTGAGCTCACACTCACACACTCTATATGGGGCAATTAGGAGCATTCAGTTTTCCTTGTGGTAGGAAACCGAAGAACCCGGCGGAAACCCACACGGACACGGGGAGAACATGGAAACTCCACCCAGATTGGGATTCGAACCGGGAATCCCTAGCGCTGAGAGGAGAACATGCTAAACACTAAGCCACCGTTCCGCAGTTCGCTCCATTTTTCCTGATCCACGATCAGCGGGATTAACATCTGGATTACAGTCACCCGCCTGCTTCATTCCACGCCGACACCTCCGGGTGTTTAATTCACTCCCGTTGTCCCGGTAGAAGCTCCTGCTAATGATCTTCAGGACGGGATTAGGATTAGGTCCTTTTTTTGTATTCCAGCATAACTGCCCCTCATGCCCTTAAAGCCCCCAGTCTGACCCGGAGCTCTAATCTCAACTGCACTGCACATTTAGCATAAAGTGAAAAAGACATGGCCGGCCCGGGGATGTGTTATGTATGAGGGATTATGCTCACCGTGGCAACTAATGTTCATGAGGGATTAGGGAAGATTTGAGGACAGTTGTTTATGAGGGATTAAATTGGTTGTGGCAGCCACTGAAAATGAGGGATTGTAGCAGTTGTGGTAACTGTTGTTTATGAGTGATTATCGTAGTTGTGGCAGCCGATAAATATAAGGGATTGGAGCAATTGTGGCAACCAATGATAATTAAAGATTAAATATATAAATAAATGAAGATTATTGTAATTATAGCAACTGTTGTTAATGAGGGATTATGGTAGTCAGGGCAACCAATGAAAATATGGGTTTATATAAAATGCGTCAAGTCATGTTTTTGAGGGATACAATTCGTTAAGGCAACCAATGAAAATGAGGGATTATAGTAGCTGTGGTAACTGCTGTTTATGAGTGATTATAGTAGTTGTGGCAACCATGGTGTTTGAGGGATTATAGTAGTTGTAGCAATTTTTTTTCATTCATTATCTCCCGCTTTATCCTCTATTAGGGTTGCGGTGGGGTTCCCCATGCCCATCCAAGGGAGAACGTCTCGGGCGCTGGGCAGATAGACTCAGGACAGGGCGCCAATCCATCGCTGGGCACACACTCACTCACACAGACACACTCTATATGGGGCAATTTTGAGAATTCAATTGACTTAATCCATGTTTTTGGACTGTGGGAGGAAACCGGAGAACCCAGGGGAAACCCACGCAGACACGGGGAGAACATGGAAACTCCACCCAGATGGGGATTCGAACCGGGAATCCCTAGCGCTGAGAGGCGAACGCGCTAAACCCCTAAGCCACCGTGCCGCCCTTTAGTTGTAGCAAGCTCTGCTTATAAGAAATTATAGTAGTGTTAGCAACCAATGACATTGAAGGATATAGTAGTTGTAGCAACTGCAATTTATAAGGGATTAAAAGTTGGGGCAACTGCTGTTTATGATGGATAATAGTAGTTGTGGCAACCAATGACTATGAGAGAATTAGTTGTTGCAACCATTTACAAAGAGGGATTATAGTAGTTGTGGCAATCGGCGTTTATGAGAGATTAAAGTAGTTGTGGCAACCGATAACGGTAAGGGATTATTGTAGTTGTGGCAACCAATGAAAAACGAGGGACTGGGCACTCCTCTGCACAATGTCTATATCGCCTCGCTCTCTCCTCCGCAACATCGCTCTCTCCTTGGCAACCCCGGTCTCTCCTCCGTGACCTCTGCCACACACACATATATACACACACACACACACACACACACACACACACACACACACACACACACACACACACATACTGTATATATTAAGCAACACAACGTACACATAAGACACACTGTACATATATTATGTGTGATAAGCACATATATACATTTACACATACACACACGTTTGCGTACTTGGATGCTCTCACACACACACACACACACACACACACACACACACACACACACACACATATATTAAGCAACACAACATGCACATAAAACACACTGTACATATTACAGTGTGTGTGTATTCAACAAAGGATTTTCATAGTCTAATCTGATTCGTCAGATTTTCCCTATAGTCGACTGATAGTCGAATCAGTTAAAATTTCACCACAAGATGGCGACATAAGCGTGGTTTTTAAAAAATATATATATTTTTATATTTTACTTGTTTTTCTAGAGCACCGTAAATGGGATCCCCGTTCTGGACTTTTTTCCACTTCAAAGGAAAAACCTAAAAAAAACCCTAAAAATTAGGATGATTTTATTTGACAAAAGGCTATATATATAACGAAAACAAAGACATTTCATGTAAAAACTAATGCTTAGCAGCAGCCATGGACGCCCCCATGTGGTCAAAATGGTACATTCGACTATGAGGTTCATAGTCGACTACGGTTCTCCGAATCGAATCGTCGAATCAGCGAATATTGCAGCTCACCCCTAGTACATATATTATGTGTTATAAGCACATATATACATTTACACATACACACACGTTTGCATACTTGGATGCTCACACACACACACACACACACACACACACAGTTACACACTCCGCATTAAGTCAAGCATTAAAGTCAAATTCCCATAGAGGATGTTGCACTGATCCGCCAGCTGCCTCCTAATCCACTACAGAGATGGAGATTGTATGTGTGTGTGTGTATGTGTGTATGTGTATGTGTGTGTGTTTGCGTGTGCAGGAAGAAAAGAGAAAAAAAA
The DNA here is from genome assembly GCA_019802505.1 of Corydoras sp. C115. Taxonomy (NCBI): domain Eukaryota; kingdom Metazoa; phylum Chordata; class Actinopteri; order Siluriformes; family Callichthyidae; genus Corydoras; species Corydoras sp. C115. The sequence goes on along the minus strand of JAFMOC010000149.1, from coordinate 1,142,966 downwards.
TGAGAGTCAGCGAGAGAGTAAAGCTTCTTTTATTCCACCCTCATCCGCCTGAGTGCGTCTCCCATGCTGCACCACATGTACATTCCCAACATTAGCGGGAACCTTCAAGCTCCGCCCCCCCGGGATGGAGGGTTTTGTCTCCGCCCTCATGGCCGTTTGTTCGAGTGGGATTTGACATGTCGTTACCGTAGGGTTTTACAAAATCAGAATGTTTACACTTACCCTCCTCAGGGAACCGCGATCTCACGCCCCGCTGCCTGTTCCGCCCCATTCGGCCCGGTGCGTTAATTACCCTCTAACGTCCCTTCCTCGCGTTGCCACGGTCCCACCACACTGCCCCGGGGTGGATGTCGGGATGCTGGACGTGCAGCGACGCCTCCATACACGGAGTTTCAACGCTGTTGGCCTGCAGGGGGTTCTAACGTCCCGCGTTCCAGAGTATAGATATAACGTATCATTCCATTTTTCAGCGTCCGGTTCCGTTGCCCGCAATAGAGCTCTAGCGATCGCTCTTCCTCTCCGACTCCCTGTCGGAACCTCCGTCCACTCCGCTTCTAACTTCCCCTGGAAAACCAAGAGTTACGTGGCGGCCGGGAGTCCCATCCTGAAGAACGTGCCCGTGAAGCCTGCAGTACCTTGGTTGGCCACATGTGTCCTCGTCATCTCCATCTATCCATCCATTATCTTCCGCTTTATCCTCTACTAGGGTCGCGGGGGGGGGGGAAGGGGGTTCCCCATGCCCATCCAGGGGAGAACGTTTCAGGCACCTAGGACAGGGGGGCAATCTATCACTGGACACACACTCACTTACACACACACACTCTATATGGGGCAATTTGGAGAATTCAATTGACCCTGATCCATGTTTTTGGACTGTGGGAGGAAACCGGAGAACCCGGAGAAAACCCACGCGGATACGGGGAGAACATGGAAACTCCACCCAGATTGGGATTCGAACCGGGAATCCCTAGTGCTGAGAGGAGAACATGCTAAACCACTAAGCCACCGTGCCGCCCTCCTCGTCGTCTCACGAATGACAGAATTAATTCAAACAAAGAGTTCAGGTCAGGTGACGCTACATTATCGCCGCTCATCCGAAAATGTGCAAAATATAAAAAAGGGGGTAGTGGCCTGGTTTTCGAGCAGCCTCGTAACACTAGGGGGAGCCCTTAGTCACGTGGAGCAAGCGTCGCTTGTGGGAACCTGTCGCGTAAACTCAAACGTAACCGAGAGCCGGGTGGGTTCACTAGAACTAGATCGCTAGCTTATCGATAATCGACGACGTCCGAGTCGCTCTGTATGCTCTGTGATGCTTTGTCGTGCTGACGTGTCTGTCCTACGTTTTCTTCTACAGGAGTCAGACCGTTCTCCACCAGTTCTGCTGCCCCGCCCCCGAAGCTCACGAGGCTGATCCCATTGGCTGTTCCAGGTGAGGGTGCCCTACTGTGATTGAATGCGACCTCAGTGGACGGAACGTTATAGTCGTTGATGTAGGTGATGAGTCGATCGACTACTGAGTACGATCCCATGAGGCGGAATGGGGGCTCTGCCAGACTCAGGGAGACCCAGGGAGACTTAGGGAGATCCAGGGAGACTTAGGGAGATCCAGGGAGACTTATGGAGATCCAGGGAGACTAAGGGAGATCCAGGGAGACTTAGGGAGATCCAGGGAGACTTAGGGAGATCCAGGGAGACTTAGGGAGATCCAGGGAGACTTATGGAGATCCAGGGAGACTTAGGGAGATCCAGGGAGACTAAGGGAGATCCAGGGAGACTTAGGGAGACTTAGGGAGATCCAGGGAGACTAAGGGAGATCCAGGGAGACTTAGATAGATCCAGGGAGACTTGGGGAGATCCAGGGAGCCCCAGTGAAAACCGGGGAGACCAAAGGAGACCCAGGAAATTCTAGGCAGACCCAAGGAGATCCAGAGAGACCCATGGAGATCCAGAGAGACCTAAGGAGACCCAGGCAGACCCAGGAAAATTAAAGGAGACTTAGGGAGATCCAGGGAGCCCCAGGGAAATCCAGGCAGACCCAGTGAGACCCAAGGAGATCCTGAGAGACCCAGGAAGATCCAGGCAGACCCAGGGAGATCCAGAGAGACCCAGGGAGACCGCAGGAGAACCTGGGAGACACTGAGAGATCCAGGAAGCCCCAGGGAGATTTTGGTGAAGCAGCAGCCGCAGCACGTGATAAATGTAATTAAGCAGAGTTAATTATCTTTCAGAAAGTCCACCACTCAGATGCCGTTGAAATCAAAAGACCGTAAATGTAGGTCAGGCGGTTTTCTCATGGGGGGTCCGGTGCTGTTGGGGGGGGGGGTTGAACCTGGGGGCGGGTCCAGGGACGGTCTGTTCTGTTTGCAGTGATGATGAAACGCAGTGTTTTTATTGGACCATTCTGATTTTGATTTGTAAACAACAGATCACAGACAAACATCAGACCACAGTCAACATCACTGTTATACACACACACACAAGTTCATACCCACATACACACACATTTACACACCTACACACAGATATACACCTCATATATACATATTTATATACAGACCCAAACATGTATATGATGCACACAATCGCACATTCATACATGAATGCAAATATGCAACACGCTCACATAAAACAACAACAACACATCATATATTTATATATTCACACACAGACATTTAGAGACACACAATTACACACATATACATACATGGACATATGCAACACACTCACATAAAGCAACAACAATGCACACTCAACATATATTTTACACACACATACACACACATGTACATATACAGACACACTATTACACACATAGCAATAATAACGCACATGCATCATATATTTATACACACACACACACACACACACACACACAATACACACAATTACAGATACACACATACGTACATGCACATATGCAACATACTTAAATAAAGCAACAACAATTGACATGCATCATTTATATATATATATATAATATGTATTATATATCCATCCATTCATTATCTTCTGCTTTATCTTATATTAGGGTCGCGGGGGGGTTCCCCATGCCCATCCAGGGGAGAACGTTTCGGGCGCTGGGCAGATACACCCAGGACAGGGCGCCAATCTATCGCTGGGCACACACTCACTCACACAGACACGCACACAGACACACTCTATATGGGGCAATTTGGAGAACTCAATTGACTTGATCCATGTTTTTGGACTGTGGGAGGAAACCGGAGAACCTGGAGGAAACCCACGCGGACACGGGGAGAACATGGAAACTCCACCCAGATGGGGATTCGAACCGGGAATCCCTAGTGCTGAGAGGAGAACACGCTAAACCACTAAGCCACCGTGCCGCCCTGTGTTATATATAATATTTATAAAATTTATAATATTATTATTATAAATATAAATGTGTGTGTGTATATATATATACACATTCATTCATTCATCCATTATCTTCCGCTCTATCCTCTATTAGGGTTGCGGGCGGGGGGGGTTCCCCATGTCCATCCAGGGGAGAACGTATTGGGCGCTGGGCAGAAGATACACCTAGGACAGGGCGCCAATCTATTGCTGGGCATATATATAAATATATATACACACACACACACAGACATATACACACACAATTACACACATATGCATCATGCACATATGCAACACACTCACATAAAGCAACAACACTGCACATGCAACACACACACACACACACACACACACACACACATATATATATATATATATATATATATATATATATATATATATATATATATATATGCAGTGTGTATATATATATGTGCAGTGTGTATATATATATATATATCATAATATTATGTATTATATATAATATTTATAATATTATTATAATATATATATATATATATATATATAAATATAACTGTGTGTGTTTGTGTCTGTATATATATATATATATACACACACACAGACATATAGACACACAATTACACACATATGCATCATGCACATATGCAACACACTCACATAAAGCAACAACACATGCACACGCAACAGACACATCACATATAAATACATGCACAAATGCAACACACTCACATAAAGCAACATGCTAAATATATTTACACACACACACACACACACACACAGATAACCTGCCAGTGTCTGTGATTTGATTCTTTTGGTCTCTTGTCTTTCCTCCCGCAGCGCGGCTCATTCTCATGGTGTGGGGGACGAGCGAGATAAGCAGGAAGCCGTTGGGTTGAATCTGTTGCCCTGCTCTCACACGCCCCCCGAGCCGAGCCCCGAGTACGACCTCTCTCCTGATCCCAAACAGAAGCAGGTAGGCGCTTTGATTAGCGCCGCCATCAGCGTGTGTGCATTCACTAACCAGAGGATTAAACCATTACACCTCCACTAATGGAGTGCGTTTCCGTGGTAACAGGCCGAATGAAGTGCCTTTACATCAGTGTTCTCATGTTTAAAAACGGAACTCATTTTACCTGCAGGAAATGAAACCGGTTATTTACTGTGGAGTCAGCGCTTGTGTACTGATGTTTGTTAGTTTAACAGTGTCATTGTTTGGGTGGGGGATAAGGTGACTTATGCCACATGTACACACATACATACACACACACACACACACACACACACACACACACACACACACAGACTTACGACTTTGTTTTTTGTGTCAGCCAGTCAAAATCACTGTTACAGACATACACACATACATATATATAAATATATATACACACACAAACACACACACAGACAGCACAGACATACACACATAAATATATACACACACAAACACACACAAACAGCACAGACATACACACATAAATATACACACACAAACACACACAAACAGCACAGACATAACACATAAATATATACACACAAACAGCACAGACATACACACATATATATATAAATATATTTACACACACAAACAGCACAGACATACACACATACATATATATAAATATACACTCACACACAAACACACATATGAATGTACACACACAAGCACACACACACAAACAGCACAGACATACACACCTAAATACATATAAATACACACACACACACAAACACACATATGTATGTACACACACAAACACACACAAACAGCACAGACATACACATGTACATACATATAAATATACACACACAAACACACACACAAACAGCACAGGCATACACACGTACATACATATAAATATACACACACAAATATGTACACACACAAAAACACATACACACGCATACAAACAACACAGACTTGCACACACAAACATATACACACAAAAACAACACACACACACACACACACATACTCAGACATACATGTACACACACACATAGACATATATATATATATATATATATATATATATATATATATATACACACACACATGCACAACACAGACACACATGCATACATATATGTACACAAACACACACACATATACATATATAAATATATATGCACATACACACACATATACAGTGTATATATATATATATATATAAATATATATATATATATATATATATATATATATATACACACACAAACACACACATGGAGGTTGATTAAGATGTGGGGTTCTATAGCAGAACATTCAGTTCTTGTGTAAAGTTCCCGTTACTTTTTGATTCCCCTGCAGATTGAAGAGCTGGAGCAGAAGTACGGCGGCCCGCTGATCTCCCGGCGCGCGGCGTGTAAAATCCAGACGGCGTTCCGGCAGTACCAGCTGAGCAAGAACTTCCAGAAGATCCGGAACTCGGTGCTGGAGAGCGGCATCCCGCGCCGCATGTCCGTTCGCAGGGTGCGCGTGCAGAGAGACGGCTTTTCGGCCGAGCGGGCGCTGATGGAGGGCTGTTCTCTCATGGGCATCCCGCTCACCCACTCCACCTCCTTACCCGTCCCCGGCAACACACTCACCCACCTGGAGGACAGCTTCAGTGAACAGGTACGGGTTCTGAAGTTGTACCACCTGCTGGTTCTGAGTACTACTAAACTGTCCCACCTGAATGTTCCAGGTGCAGTCATTAGCGCGTTCTATAGACGAGGCCTTGAGCAGCTGGACCGCTGTGAGCGACGAAGAAGGGGCGGGGCCTTCAGTCACCTCGTCCCCAGGAGCAGGCACAGAGGGGCTTCTGATGGACGCCGCCTCATTCCAGGGGGCAACCGGTGCCGAAAACCTGCCCCGCAGCGCCAGTAAGCTCATGATGGCCTTCCACGACGTGACGGTGCAAATCGACAACCACAACTTCCGCCTGTCCTCGTCCGTGCTGGAGTCCGTCTCCTTGGGCAACGGCATCTCCAAGGAGATCAGCGCGGAGCCTCAAACGGGGGTCCAGAGCGGGGAGCCCTCCGACCTGGCCGAGCCGGAATTCCCCGCCCCGCCCTCGAGCGAGGACATGAACCTGGAGGAGCAGCCCCTCGGGGGCGAGGCCGAGGCAGCGCAGGCGGGCTGGGAGAAGGCGGCGGCCCACCAGAGCGCGTCCGAAAACAGCTCGGAACCCATCAGCAGCAGCAGCACGTCCACATCGGCGTGCGACGCCATGATGCTCTCGTTGCCGCGCGCACATTGTCCGGACACGCACTGCGGAACGCTCTCCACGGACGTGGCGCGCAAGCGGCTCTACCGCATCGGCCTCAACCTGTTTAACATGTGAGTACCGAGGGAACCTCTGAACCCCTATGTCCATTCCATACCCCAGGGGGCGCTATAGTACATACCTCATAGTACACATGTTGACCTCAGAGAGGGTGTGCACCCATCCATCCATCCATTATCTTCCGCTTTATCCTCTATTAGGGTCTCGGGGGGGGGGTTCCCCATGCCCATTCAGGGGAGAACGTCTCGGGCGCTGGGCAGATACACCCAGGACAGGGCGCCAATCTATCGCTGGGCACACACTCACTCACACAGACACACTCTATATGGGGCAATTTGGAGAATTCAATTGACCTTTATCCATGTTTTTGGACTGTGGGCGGAAACCGGAGAACCCGGAGGAAACCCACATGGACACGGGGAGAACATGGAAACTCCACCCAGATGGGGATTTGAACTGGGAATCCCTTGTGCTGGGACACACACACTATATAGGGCAATTTAGAAAGCCAATTCACCTTGAATCCATTTTTTTGGACTGTTAGCGGAAACCGGAGAACCCAGAAGAAACCGACATGGACACGGGGAGAACTTTCCTTATTGGGCGATGCTTGATCTGAACGACTTGGGGGGGGGACAAAGGCTCCCCCTAGTGTCTCAGCGGGGTTAATGAAGCTGCTCCTCAAGTGTGAAAAGTGCCAATCAATCACAGGGCACACACAAAGGCACACACTACTGTATATGGGGCAATTTTGAGCAGCCAGTTCACCTTGAATCCATGGTTTTGGACTTATTGGACTTTATTAAACAATGTTTAATAAAGCGTTCTGCTTTACCAGGTGCGCCATTGATCGTTAGTTAGCGTTCCCATGCTGTTCGTCACCAGGCTAACGGCTAACAGGCAAACTAGTATCCATCCATCCATTATATTCCGCTTTATCCACTATTAGGGTCGCGGGGGGGGGGGGGGGGGGTTCCCCATGCCCATCCAAGGGAGAACGTTTCAGAGGCTGGGCAGATACACCCAGGACAGGACACCAATCCATCACTGGGCACACACTCACTCACACACACACTCTATATGGGGCAATTTGGAGAACTCAATTGACTTGATCCATGTTTTTGGACTGTGGGAGGAAAGCGGAGAACCCGGAGGAAACCCACGCGGACACGGGGAGAACATGGAAACTCCACCCAGATTGGGATTCGAACCGGGAATCCCTAGCGCTGAGAGGAGAACATGCTAAAGCCACCGTGCCAAACTAGTAAACATCACAAACTAGGTAAAAGTTTCCCTGCTGAGGAACATTAATCACTCCGGTTTCTCTAGCATCGAGGAACCTCCGCTTTACCAGGTCGGTTACATTTTCCGCACGCTGTCCACCCCATGCTAACGGCTAACCGCTAACAGGTGACCTTTCTGAGGCGATTTGACCAGAATCAAACCTTAGAATGATGTTCTGCCGCATTTTCTCTCCCCGTTAATGGGCTTAGAACATTTAGGCAGCGCTCCTGAGTGAGATAACGGGGCAGCGGGCATGGGCGGGGCGTGGGCAGGGTGTGGGCAGGGCGTGGGCGGGGCGGGCGGACGGACGTCTGGGTGTAATCCGTCGAGCCCGGCGCTGTGGATGATTCAGGCGGCGCGATGCAGGATGCCGATAGAGACAGATGTTGTTCGACGGGGTCCATATGTTATGAGAACGTTACGAGAGCATCATTAGAGAACGCCGCAGCCTGCAGGCCAGCTGATGCGCCTGCGGCGAAGCGGTCGACCCTCGTCAGCTTGCATAAGCCTGCTGCTCGCGCAACGTGCCGGCGCCAGCGCCCTCGGCAACCGCGTGGGAGTTGCGACCGAATGAATAATAAATTCTGAGTAAATAATGGCGTTTGAATCTATTCATGAGGCTGCTTTACATCTCTAATGGCCTACCGAGGCCTGTGAAGACCGGGCTTCTGGGGTTCCTCCTCATGTTCCACCTCATGATCGGTTAGCGAGTGGAGCTTGAGGTTTATCATACAGACAAAAAGAAAAAAACATCGTTCCGTTCCCCTGAGGGGCGCCCCCGCATGGTCAGACTCCCATCCATCCATTATCTTCCACTTTATCTTCTACTAGGGTTGCTGTGGGGTTCCCCATGCCCATCCAGGGGAGAACGTTTCGGGCGCTGGGCAGATACAGCCAGGACAGGGGGGCAATCTATCACTGGGCTGGTCAGACTCCCTTTACACAATTTTTTTGGTACTATCCATTCGTCCATTATGTTCCACTTAATTATTTACTAGGGTAGTTGAGGCAGGGGGTGGTGGTGGGTGGGGTTCCCCATGCCCATCCAGGGGAGAACGTTTCAGGCACTGAGCAGTAACTCCTCTCAGCGCTAGGGATTCCCGGTTCAAATCCCCATCTGGGTGGAGTTTCCATGTTCTCCCCGTGTCCGCGTGGGTTTCCTCCGGGTTCTCCGGTTTCCTCCCACAGTCTAAAAACATAGATCAAGTCAATTGAGTTCTCCAAATTGCCCCATATAGAGTGTCTGTGTGAGTGAGTGTGTGCCCAGTGATAGATTGGCGCCCTGTCCTGGGTGTATCTGCCCAGCTCCCGAAACGTTCTCCCCTGGATGGGCATAGGGGACCCCACCGCGCGACCCTAATAGAGGATAAAGCGGAAGATAATGGATGGATGGAACCTTTCACTGATCCAGAGTCAGTTCTCAGCCACTGACCGCCGGCCGATCAGTTCTTAGTTCCATCTCGGTTCCCGATCAGTCCGAGTCACATGATCCGTTTCAGGTCTTCAGTGCCATTAATGCTCTGTGAGGTCCGTCCATCCATCCTTTATCTTCAGCTTTATCCTCTATTAGGGTCGTGGGGGGAGGTCCCATGCCCATCCAGGGGAGAACGTCTCGGGCTCTGGGCAGATACACCCAGGACAGGGCGCCAATCCATATGGCACAATTTGGAGAATTCAATTGACTTGATCCATGTTTTTGGACTGTGGGAGGAAACCGGAGAACCCGGAGGAAACCCACGCAGACACGAGGAGAACATGGAAACTCCACCCAGATGGGGATTCGAGCCAGGAATCCCTAGCGCTGAGAGGAGAACATGCTAACCACTAAGCCACAGTGCCGCCCTATCCATTATCTTCCGCTCAATCCTCTATTAGAGTCGCGGGGGGGGTTCCCCATGCCCATCCAGGAGAGAACGTCTCAGGCGCTGGGCAGATACACCCAGGACAGGGCACCAATCTATCACTGGGCACACACTCACTCACACAGACACACTCTCTCTATATGGGGCAATTTGGAGAACTCAATTGACTTGATCCATGTTTTTGGACTGTGTGAGGAAACCGGAGAACCCGGAGGAAATCCACGCGGACACGGGGAGAACATGGAAACTCCACCCAGATGGGGATTCGAACCGGGAACCCCTAGCGCTGAGAGGAGAACATGCTAATCACTAAGCCACCGTGCCGCCACGTGAGGTCCGAATCATTCCAAAAGGGACGGGTGTGAGCGGACAGAACGTCCCGCGATATGACGCCGTGGCCGTGTTTGAGAACTCGCAAACGGAGAACGTTCTGGAGTGGAGGAGCCACGTGCGGTGGCTCTCACATGCGGCTCATCCATGATGGAAGATTTCTTGCGCCTCGCTGGCGGAGCGGGATGTTAAATAATGCTGACAGAATCTACATGATGGACATTTGTATACCAAGCCACACACACACACACACACACACACACACACACACACACACAACGCACTACACACTGCACACATATCATTCCGAGTGATGTCATGACCCACTTTTACCTCCTCTGCAGAAATCCAGACAAAGGGATCCAGTTCCTGATTTCCCGCGGCTTCATCCCCGACACGGCGATCGGGGTGGCTCACTTCTTGCTCCAGAGGAAGGGCTTAAGCCGCCAGATGATTGGCGAGTTCCTGGGCAACAGCAAGCGGCAGTTCAACAGAGACGTTCTCGAGTGAGTGATAATGATGATGATGATGATGCCTTTATTAGTCCCTCAAAGGGGGAACATTGGGAAAGCAAAAGACAGGTGATAAAAAAACAGCCCCAGACTTTGTTCCTAAAGGAATATAATTTAGATACCCGAAGAAAAAACACCTTCAGCATCGCGCATATACACTATATACACCAAAAGTATTTGCTCACCCACCCAAATGATCAGAATCAGGTGTTCCAATCACCTGGCCCATGGTCACAGGGGTATAAAATCAAGCACCCCTGGATGCAGACTCAATGAATTTTTTTATTTTATTTTATCCCCTTTTATATTGTGTCCCTTTTAACTTTGTGTCCCTTTAAATTTTTGTAAGGTGTCCTTGAGTGCCCTGAAAGGCACCATTTATAAATAAAATGCATTATTATTATTCATTCATTCATTCATTATCTCCTGCTTTATCCTCTATTAGGGTCGCGGTGGGGTTCCCCATGCCCATCCAGGGGAGAACGTCTCGGGCGCTGGGCAGATAGACCCAGGACAGGGCGCCAATCCATCGCTGGGTATACACTCACTCACACAGACACATTCTATATGGGGCAATTTGGAGAATTCAATTGACTTGATCCATGTTTTTGGACTGTGGGAGGAAACCGGAGAACCCGGAGGAAACCCACGCGGACACGGGGAGAACATGGAAACTCCACCCAGATGGGGATTCGAACCGGGAATCCCTACCGCTGTGAGGCAAACGTGCTAACCACTAAGCCACCGTGCCGCCATTATTATTATTATTATTATTATTATTATTATTATTATTAATTCCAGCATGGAACTGTAACAGGACGCCACCTGTGCAACAAATCCATCCGTTATCTCCGACTTAATCCTCTTCCAGGGTCACGGGGGGGCGTTCTCCATGGGGAAACGTTTCGGGCACTGGGCAGATCTATTGCTGGGCACACGCTCTATATGGGGCAATTTGGAGCATTCAGTTTACCTTGAAGAGTTCGCCAACAATTTACCTTGAAGAGCCAATCACTACAGAACTCCAAACTTCATGTGGCCTTCAGATGAGCTCAAGAACAAGTGCAGAGAGCTTCATGGAATGGGTTTCAGCTGCATTCAGGACATCGCTGTATCCTGGCTGATCATGTGATCGGACCCAAACCATCAAATTGTGACGCCCCAAAACCATCTGATTTGGAACACAGCCTCAGGAACATGAGAACCCCTCACTGACCCGGAGTCAGCTCTCAGTCGCTGACCACTGGCCACCGGCTTCGTTACTTGATTCTCTGTTCTCGCTCTCATGTAGACATTGCTGTATTCTGGCTGATCATGTGATCGGACCCCAACCATTAAATTGTGACGCCATAAAACTGTCTGATTTGGAACACAGCCTCGGGAACATGAGAACCCCTCACTGACCCGGAGTCAGCTACAAGTTGCTGGCCACCGGTTTCGTTGCTTGGTTCTCTGTTCTCGCTCTCATGTAGACATTGCTGTATCTTGGCTGATCATGTGATCAAACCCCAAACATCAAATTGACGCCCCGAAACCATCTGAGTTGGAACACAACCTGGGGTAACATGAGAACCCCTCACTGACCTGGAGTCAGCTCTCAGCCGCTGACCGCTGGCCACGTTTGAATGAACTGGTTTCATTGGTTGGTTCTAAGTTCCGCCTCAGTTCCGTTTTCATGTAGACATCGCTACATTCTGGCTGACCATGTGATCAAACCCCAAATTGTGACACCCCAAAACTATCTGATTTGGAACATAGCCTCGGGAACATGAGAACCCCTCACTGATCCGGAGTCAGCTCTCAGCCGCTGACCACTGGCCACGTTTGAATGAACTGGTTTCATTGGTTGGTTCTCAGTTCTGTCTCGGTTCTCTTTTCCTGTAGACATCGCTGTATTATGGCTGACCATGTGATCAAATCCCAAACATCAAATTGTGATGCCCCAAAACTATCTGATTTGGAACACAGCTTCGGGGAACATGAGAACCCCTCACTGACCCGGAGTCAGCTCTCAGTCGCTGACCGCTGGCCACCGGTTTCATTGCTTGGTTCTCAGTTCCGCTCTCATGTAGACATCGCTGTATTCTGGCTGACCATGTGATGAAACCCCAAACATCAAATTGTGACGCCCCAAAACTATCTGATTTGGAACACAGCTTCGGGGAACATGAGAACCCCTCACTGACCCGGAGTCAGCTCTCAGTCGCTGACCGCTGGCCACTGGTTTCGTTGCTTGGTTCTCAGTTCCGCTCTTATGTAGACATTGCTGTTCTGGCTGATCATGTGATCAAACCCCAATCATCAATTAGTGACCCCCCCCCCCCCCCCCCCGCTGTTTAATACACCCTCCTTCCCGTTTTTCCTTTTATTCTTTCCTCTGCATCACAACAGCTGTAATTACTGAGGTTCTATTTCCAGCACCTCAGTTCCAGGGCTCTCAGCTGGACGCCGTTTCTTGGCGGATGGCGTTCTGTTCGGTTTCATACCCTACACGTGTGCGTCCGGATTAGAACCGGATTAGAACCTTGGTCATTGGCGTCGTCATCTAATGTCCTCCTCCCGTCTTGCAGCTGCGTGGTGGACGAGATGGACTTCTCCATGCTGGAGCTGGACGAGGCGCTCAGGAAGTTCCAGGCGCATGTGCGGGTGCAGGGTGAGGCGCAGAAGGTGGAGCGGCTCATCGAGGCGTTCAGGTGAGCGAGGCATAGACGCCTGGGTGTAAGTGTGGGTGTGTGGGTGTGTTTGGGGGTGTTTAGCTTCGATAACCACAACATTGGACAAACTTACTCTTTAGGACCCTGTGGAGTTTTATATACTCTACAACTATAAAGGTGGCTTTCGTCACCAGTGCCCCCCACCCGCTGCTCGATTTAGGGCATGGCCAGGTGTCCTTTCCATCATGAGGACAGAATTCATGAGTGTGTTCTGGGCTTGTTGTTCTCTTTAAGAGCCAGATGACACTCTGACTTTGGCGGATTGCTATTTAAGTGGTGCAGCTACCTGGACTCAACGCGCTGCTCCATGAGGTTCTCCATTTCACTGTGAATAGAGAACCCACAGTATAGTGTAGACCAGGGGTTCTTAAATGGTGGGTCACGTGGGATATGTTCTGGGCAAATACGTAAAAATACGTACGATGGAATCTTTGTTTTCGTATCACTGGATTTCCTATGGGCGGCATGGTGGCTTAGTGGTTAGCACATTCGCCTCTCAGTGCTAGGGATTTCCGGTTCGAATCCCCATCTGGGTGGAGTTTCCATGTTCTCCCCTTGTCCGCATGGGTTTCCTCCTGGTTCTCCGGTTTCCTCCCACAGTCCAAAAACATGGATCAAGTCAATTAAATTCTTTGAATTGCCCCATATAGAGTGTGTATGTGTGAGTGAGTGTGTGCCCAGTGATGGATTGGCGCCCTGTCCTGGGTCTATCTGCCCAGCGCCCGAAACGTTCTCCCCTGGATGGGCATGGGGAACCCCACCGCGACCCTACTAGAGGATAAAGCGGGAGATAATGAATGAATGGATTTCGTATTTGCCGTATTTCTCTGCGAAAAATTACGTCTCTGTTTTCGTCGGTTGCTTCGGATTTAATCCGCGTGTTTATGTGCCATCCGCTAATCTCAAGTCTCTGTTGAGAAGAAAGAGTGGAGTTAGCGCTTTACCTTTAGCGTTATCATGTGACCAAAAAACGTTTCCAGATCCAGCAGCCTGTTAAAGAATTAAAACAGAAACACGATCGAGTCGAAGAAGGAAATCAGTCAAAAAGTGGCGTTAAGATCGCTAAATTAAGTTACCGTCCACGATGCAATAACTTGAAAAATGAAAAATGAAGCGACATAGAAGCTAATGTAGCAAACGCAGTTAATGCGCTTACGAAGATGTCGAAAAGTTATTCATTTGGATCAAAAACTGAAAGAATGCAGGAAATGAGAACGCTGTTCTATTAAATGTTTATTTACTGTTTACATTAGTCTATATTAGTCTTCCATTTTTATGAAAAAACGTAAAATACTACATACATTTTATTTCTTTGTTCTGTTTTCAGAGTTAAACACGACAATTATTCTCTATAAAATGTGTTTTGTGTTTTAATATGTATTTTGGAGTCCCTAGAACGAAGTAATTATATTTACGTTTAAATGGAACTCGGCGCCTCAGTTTTGATCGATTTCGGATTTTACCGATTGTTTGCGGATGGATTAGCAACAAAATCACTAATAATAAATTAAAAAAGCATTAATGCTCATCTAAATTTGGACTGGTCTTTTACCTCGAAAAAAAAAGAGACAGAGAGAGGCACGTGTCAGACGCAGGCTGATTTCTTATTGCCATGGTACAAGTACAAGTTCTCTTTAAATTTGTGATGATTTTCGGAGACAAAATTGTGAAACGCAAATCTAACGCATCATATTTAATATGTGAATATTTGTCTATTAACAAATTATTTTAAAAAATGCAGTTTCTTAAAGTAATCGCTCGTAAATTCACTTTGCATGCGTCTATATGTTTAAATGTATCTTTATAGGCTATTATTCCAAAATAAATTCATTTGGTTTGTATTCTATAAAAGTGGGTGACCCAATGACTGTGAGAAAATGTGGCGGTTGAGGACCCCTGGTGTCGACTATGTATCTGCTTTCTGTGAAAAAATGCAATCGATTTAATAGCGTTCAATTCTATTCAGCGTTGTAGCGTTGGCCTGTGATGATGATCCACCGCAGAGATAGCGACCGATGTCTGACTTTTGACGTCCGGAGAGGTTGTTTTAAGTCGGCATCCACCTGGGCTTTCATACCTTGTTTTGAGACATCCACGCCCATTGGGGTACATTTACATTACATTTAGTCATTTAGCAGACGCTTTTATCCAAAGCGACTTACAAATGAGAACGCCACAAGTCAGAAGCCATGGAGAAAACCAACTATACTGTAAATTCATCAAACCTGATTGTTATTCTATGCTGCGGCCCCTCCCCCCCCCCTTTTATTTATTTATTTATTTTTTTTTTTCTTTTACAACAGGTATTTGTTAAAGAGATGCGTCTTCAGTAGTTTCTTAAATCTGTTTAGTGTTTCTGCCTTACGGACAGAGTTGGGAAGATGGTTCCACCATTTTGCAGTGGTGAACGCCACGGAGTGAGAATTAGCTCCTCGGTGAGGTGGAATCGCCAGACGGCAATCATCACTGGAGCGAAGTGAACGAGTCGGAGTGTATTTTGAAAAAATAGAGTGAAGGTAGGAGGGGGAAGATCCAGAAATGGCAGCAGCTACAGGGAGCCAATGGAGGGAAGTGAATAATGGAGTGATATGAGTTCGGGGTAACTATATTCACCAGCAGCGTTGCTATTTAAACAATGAAAATAGACATTTGGCGGGGTGTACGATAGTAACGATCATCGCCTCGCCTTGTACCTCATGCAGGGTGTAAGATAAGGTCTTCCAAGTCATGTGTTACTACGATGTTGCTAGAATATTTTTCTTTTATGCAGTGGCCGCATTTTATACACGGTCCCTTGTTGGCACTTATAGACATATATAGTGTATATTCGCAAGCACACGCCGCCACCGTCTTAGATAGTACGGTGTGAGATAGTAACGAGCATTGCGACGCCTCACACCTTGCGCAGGGTGTAGATAGTACCCCAAGTCAGGCGATTCTAGAAATTATTTGTGACAACACACAACCGCAATTCTTGTCTCGCGTTCATAACAAATCAAATAATACAAGTCGGTCTGACTCTGCAGGAACAGCAACCCAACTTGGGCGGCGTGACCTCTTTCGGTCTCGTTGTGGACTCAGCAGCACTCGTCGTGCATTATTCATTCCCACGGCGCGCCGGATGTCGTAATTTGGGTTATGCCTCCGCTGGAAAATGTTTCTCGCCGACGAACATGCTGCTCAGGAGCGGATTTTTGAGCAGCATGCTTTCTGACTAATGAAATTGTGTGTGTGTGTGTGTATGTGTGTGTGTGAGGGATAATGGCTTCCTCAGACTCTTCTGAACCACAGAGTCATAATGGAAAGGAAAAAAAAAAAAAAAAGAAATGGTGAAATCCAAAGCCCGAGGCATGAGGCAGACTAAGTGCACTATTACTGTCACTCGGCCTCGTTTATTTCCTCAGGTCTGTCTCTTCCTGTCTGTCACGCACTCGCTCTTCCTTTCATCTTCTCTCCCCCCTCCTCCCTGTCTCAGTCAGAGGTACTGTATGTGTAACCCCGACGTGGTTCAGCAGTTCCACAACCCCGACACCATCTTCATCCTGGCCTTCGCCATCGTCCTGCTCAACACCGACATGTACAGCCCCAACATCAAACCCGAGCGCAAGATGCTGCTGGAGGACTTCATCCGAAACCTCCGAGGTGAGTCCCGGGGTGGAAAGGGATGTCCGTTTCTGGGACGGGTAATGTTTAACGTAAAATGTTTGCGTGACTGTTGGTGCCAGATGGGCTGCTTTGAGCTTCTTGGAGGAAGAAGATGTGTCAGAGTGTCTGAATCTTCATGCTCCATTAATTCTGCTTGTGAAGTAAAAAACAATTTGTAGAAAATGGGTAATTCGTGTCCGTGTGGGTTTCCTCCGGGTTCTCCGGTTTCCTCCCACAGTCCAAAAACATGGAGCAAGATCAATTGAGTTCTTCAAATTGCCCCATATAGAGTGTGTGTGTGTGTGAGTGAGTGTGTGCCCAGTGATAGATTGGTGTCCTGTCCTGGGTGTATCTGCCCAGCGCCCGAAACGTTCTCCCCTGGATGGGCATGGGGAACCCCATCGCGACCCTAATAGAGGATAAAGCGGAAGATAATGGATGGATGGATAGTTAATTAAATTTAAATAAAATTTGTTAATTAATTTAAATTGATTCATGTGTTGTGGTGGCACGGTGGCTTAGTGGTTGGCATGTTCTCCTCTCAGCACTAGGGATTCCCGGTTCGAATCCCAATCTGGGTGGAGTTTCCATGTTCTCCCCCTGTCTGTGTGGGTTTCCTCCGGGTTCTGGAGATATGGATCAAGGTCAATTGAGTTCTCAAAATTGCCCCATATAGAGTGTGTCTGTGTGAGTGAGTGTGTGCCCAGCGGTAGATTGGTGTCCTGTCCTGAGTGTATCTGTCCAGCGCCTGAGACGTTCTGGGGCAACCCCCAGTGACCCTAGTAGAGGATAAAGAGGAAGATAATGGATGGATGGATGGATTCATGTGTTGTCATTGACGATGAACAATTGTGCCAAGATTCAGCTTAATCGGATAACGGGAAGTGGGTGAAATAGCATTTGCAAACTTATTACCAAACACACAGACAAACAGATGAAGGGTGGGAATTAAAAAAATAAAAGAATAAAATGTAATAATAAGCCCAGCAATAGATTGGCGTCCTGTCCTGGGTGTATCTGCCCAGCGCCCGAAACGTTCTCCCCTGGATGGGCATGGGGAACCCCACCGCGACCCTTATAGAGGATAAAGCGGAAGATAATGAATGAAAAATGAATGTAATAATAATAATAATAAAAAAAAAATATGATTACAATTTGGGAAACCGGAAAAAAAAACACTTTAAGCAAAACACATATATAACAACATAGACACAGACATAATCAGGTTTTTGGACCAGCTGCCACTTAATGCTATGCTCAGGCCCATCTTGCCAGACCGAGAGAGTTAGGGGGGGGGGGGGGTTGTGTGTTCAGTTCGCAGCTGTCACAGCGACACAGTATTTGTCCCTGGAACAGTCTCAGGTGTCGGGACTTAGTAGCACAGGTTCTTCTGGGGGAGGTTTTGCTATCAACAACTCGCCCCTGAAGGCTAAGTTCTCCTAACATGGTGCCAAATAAGACTTTATGTTTATACAAGTCTCACAGAAATTTAGAGTTAATGTCTCAGTCTCAGTCTGGTCTCCAAAGTTTCCTTGTGTGCAACGCCGAGCGCTTCTCCAAGATGGTTTCCGTATTGCGGTTCATAGTTACAGTCTGAGTTCCAAGGCGCTGCCCATCACATCAATCATATTGGGCAGTTAGAAAGGTTTCCGATATACCAGGACACGTCTCATCCAATCGGCAGAAACTCCGTAATCATCCATCCATCCATTATCTTCCGCTTTATCCTCTATTAGGGTCGCGGGGGGGTTCCCCATGCCCATCCAGGGGAGAACGTCTCAGGCGCTGGGTAGATACACCCAGGACTGAATGCCAATCTATCACTGGGCACACACTCACACAGACCCACTCTAACGGAGAACCCGGGGTCTGTGTGAGTGTGTGCCCAGTGATAGATTGGCAAAACGGAGAACCCGGAGGAAACCCACGCGGACACGGGGAGAACATAGAAACTCCACCCAGATTGAGATTGGAACCGGGAATCCCTAGCGCTGAGAGGAGAACATGCTAACCACTAAGTCACCCTGCCGCCCCTATCCATGAACAAATAATTCTAAATATTCATTCATTCATTATCTCCCGCTTTTATCCTCTATTAGGGCCGCGGTGGGGTTCCCCATGCCCATCCAGAGGAGAACATCTCGGGCGCTGGGCAGATAGACCCAGGACAGGGCGCCAATCTATCGCTGGGCACACACTCACTCACACAGACACACTCTATATGGGGCAATTTTGAGAACTTAATTGACTTGGTCCATGTTTTTGGACTGTGGGAGGAAACCGGAGAACCCGGAGGAAACCCACGCAGACACGGGGAGAACATGGAAACTCCACCCAGATGGGGATTCGAACCGGGAATCCCCAGCGCTGAGAGGAGAAGCCACCGTGCCGCCAATTCTAAATATATTAATACAAAAGTTTACCATGGTGCATTAGCCTTTAATCTAAACTAAATTCCAGTCAGAGTGCATTTAGATTCTGCAAATCTTTAAAACGTAACCTTAAAAATAAAATCCATACTTCAGTCTTTTTAACTATATTGCACCAACATTCACTACATTTTTAAAACTGAACCTTAAATATTAAATATATTTTCAACTTCTTTTATCTCAGGGTGATGTCGCGCCAAGTGTTGCGGTTCATAGTTACAGTCTGAGTTCCAGTGGCCCTGCCCATCACATCATTCATCAAATGGTCTCGCGCATTTGTCGTATTTCCAAAGTACCTCGATTTCATTTTACACTTGTTGCAAACAGTTGCTTTCATGTCGAGCTCTCTCTTCCCGACTTTAAAAGCCAAACACTGTTTGGTTTCCTTATTTCTACACCTTGTTCATGTGTACATACCTCACAGGAACCTCTGCAGGAACCCGGAACTTACCGTTCTCATTAATGTGCTCCGAACAGGAGTGGACGACGGAGCGGACATCCCCAGGGAGACGGTGGCCGGCATTTACGAACGAATCCAACAACGAGAGCTGCGCTCCAATGAGGACCATGTGACCTACGTCAGCCGGGTGGAGCAGAGCATTCAGGGAATGAAGACGGTAAGGCGGCGTTCTTCGGTAACAGCAGGGGGCGCCAACTAGGGCTGCAACTAACGATTATTTTGATAATCGATTAATCGGTCGATTATTTTTTTCGATTAATCGATGAATCGAATAAATTAAAAAATTTTTCCATGTCTTTACGTTTACATTTAATCAATTAGCAGACGCTTTTATCCAAATATGGATGTTTTTCAGTAAAATTATTCTATAGTATTAAATATAGTAATTTTATTCAAAATGTTTAAGTTAACATTTCCTGTAATTAATGAAAAGCACAATGAAAGAAATAATGTATCATCTAAAAATCCTTCACTTCAACTCCAAATAACACATGATACTCAGTTGCCCTCAGTGATGAACCAAATATTGTCTGTTATGTAACAAATGAACTAATTAACAATCAGCTATGGAAAAAAAAAACAAATTAGCCAGTTAAAAAAAAAAAACCTCTTGTGTGAAATTTCAATTGGTCACCGGGACATATGTGGCTGCTTTGCACACCGAGTACAAGGCTTCCCGTTTGTCTCGACGTGGTCTGAAAGCGGGGGGGGGGGGGGGGGGGGGGGGGTGGATTGGGGGGTCTCCCAGTGCCGGGACATTTAAAGCCGCGTACTTTTACGCCGTGTGGGTGTGTGCGTAAATCCCCCGTGCTGCTATTAATGCGCTAAAAACCAGGACATGTCCTCACTTTAAAAAATAAACCGGGACGCCCGGGACAGGACGTGACATACGGACATGTCCCGGGAAATACGGACGTATTCGTATAACGGACGTTAAGACACGTTCTCTATCGCTGTCATTATCCAGTTAACAACCAAACACAGCATGACGCTGCTCTGCGGGTCTGATAGTGTTACATTGATTTACGTTGAATCACTTTAAACTAAAGAATCTCGGGATGTTGTAGTGATTTATCTGCTGTTCAGCTTCATCCTCATCAGTGTTTAGTTTCAGGTGGTGGATCATGACCGTTCTGCTGCGCATGTTCGCAGAGCTGCATGTTCCACGTTCTTTATTTGTGTGAAGGTGAAGCTCCCGCAGTTTGGAATTCAACGGAAGTTTGTTTTCAGCGTTGGCTGTGTTTCATTTGTAGATTTACTTGTTTTGCAGACTCCACCTCGTTCTGTTCAACCCGCTATTATTTTCCAGCGTTATTGAAGCGCTGCAGGTGACGTAGGCGGTTACGACATCGCGAGTAACGCGGAAATCGAAAGCTGCTCGCATTCAGTACAAGTCACTGACTCTGGCATACAGAACCATTTCTGGATCTTCCCCCTCCTACCTTCACCACTCTATCTTTTCAAAATACACTCCGACTCGTTCACTTCACTCCAGTGATGATTGCCGCCTGGCGGTTCCACCTCACCGAGCTGCTAATTCTCATTCTGTGGCGTTCACCACTGCAAAATGGTGGAACGATCTTCCCAACTCTGTCCGTAAGGCAGAATCACTAAACAGTTTTAAGAAACTACTTAAGACGCATCTCTTTAACAAATACCTGTTATAAAAAAAAAAAAAAAAAGGTAGGAAGGCGCAGCTTCGAATAACAATGAGGTTTGATGAATTTACAGTATAGTTGGTTTTCTCCATGGCTTCTGACTTGTGGTGTTCTCATTTGTAAGTCGCTTTGGATAAAATGTAACTAAATGTAAATGTAAATGTAAATCGCGCCATATGGGACATGGAAATTCATTATCGATACTTTGGATAATCGATTTTTATCGATTTTATCGATTCGTTGTTGCAGCCCTAGCGCCAACCATTTTAAACATCTACTAAGAGCTAAGAGCTACTTTAAGAGCTACTTTGAGGGTACAGAGTAATAGGAGGAGCTACTTGTTTGTTTAGATATTTGTAGGTCGGTAGAGTTTGCCATTTAACCTTCATCCATTCATTATCTTCCGCTTTATCCTCTAGTGGGGTCCCAGGGGGTTCCCCATGCCCATCCAGTGAACGTCTCGGGCGCTGGACAGATACACCCAAGACAGGACACCAATCTATCGCTGGGCACACACTCACTCACACAGACACACTCTATATGGGGCAATTTGGTGAGTTCAATTGACTCAATCCATGTTTTTGGACTGTGGGAGGAAACCGGAGAACCCGGAGGAAACCCACACGGACACGGGGAGAACATGGAAACTCCACCCAGATTGGGATTCGAACCGGGAATCCCTAGCGCTGAGAGGAGAACATGCTAAACCACTAAGTCACCGTGCCGCCCACGAAAAAATATTTTTTTGGTAAATTACTGAATAGAGAACTACAATCATTATATTCCATTAAACCTTCTGTCAATTTATTTATTTTGATAAAACGTTCAATAGCACCAAAATCACAGCGTTCATGAAAATTAGGGTGACTGTACAAAAACGTAAAACGTTTACTGAAACCACGGGGGGTTCTCCATGCCCATCCAGGGGAGAACGTCTCGGGCGCTGGGCAGATACACCCAGGACAGGACGCCAATCTATCACTGGGCACACTAACTCACACACACATACCCTATATGGGGCAATTTGGAGAATTCAATTAACCTTGATCCATGTTTTTGGACTGTGGGAGGAAAACAGAGAACCCGGAGGAAACCCACGTGGACACGGGGAGAACATGGAAACTCCACCCAGATGGGGATTCGAAGTGGGAATCCCAAGTGCTGAGAGGAGAACATGCTAACCACTAAGCTGCCGTGCCACCGGGGTGGGATCCGATTTTAAAAAATGTATCTAATTAATTAGAAGCTTTGTAATTGATTAATTGAAATGAATCACATTTTAGGGCGGGACGGTGGCTTAGTGGTTAGCATGTCCTCCTCTCAGCGCTAGAGATTCCCGGTTCGAATCCCAATCTGGGTGGAGTTTCCATGTTCTCCCCGTGTCCGCATGGGTTTCCTCCGGGTTCTCCGGTTTCCTCCCACAGTCCAAAAACATGGATCAAGGTCAGTTGAGTTCTCCAAATTGCCCCATATAGAGTGTGTCTGTGTGAGTGAGTGTGTGTCTAGCGAAAGATTTGCATCCTGTCCTGGGTCTATCTGCCCAGCGCCCGAAACGTTCTCCCCTGGATGGGCATGGGGAACCCCCCCCCCGCGACCCTAATAGAGGATAAAGCAGAAGATAATGGATGGATGGATAATCACATTTTAATTACATTTCCATATTTAACATGAGGAATATTCATTTAAGGTCGGCACGGTGGCTTAGTGGTTAGCATGTTCTCCTCTCAGCGCTAGGGATTCCCGGTTCGAATCCCAATCTGAGCGGAGTTTCCATGTTCTCCCCGTGTCCGCGTGGGTTTCCTCCGGGTTCTCCGGTTTCCTCCCACAGTCCAGAAACATGGATCAAGTCAATTGAATTCTCCAAATTGCCCCATATAGAGTGTGAGTGTGAGTGAGTGTGTGCCCAGTGATAGATTGGCACCCTGTCCTGGGTCTATCTGCCCAGCGCCCGAAACGTTCTCCCCTGGATGGGCATGGGGAACCCACCGCGACCCTAATATAGGATAAAGCGGAAGATAATGAATGAATGAATATTCATTTAAGTTTGGATGATGAATAAATCAATGAACATGAGCTTAAACTTCAAAATGGTGTATATTCTCCTCATCACAAAAACCTGGTTTGCTTCGCTTTATCATCACACCGCTGCTGGCATTGTCTTTCTCGACGGCGGTTCGTAATCGTTGCATCAGCTGACGCAATTTGCAGCGTCTCTTGTACCCGTTAATCTTCACTGCAGAGAGCGGTCTACAGGCCATGGCAATCCATCTCACCACTGAACTGCTCCGTTTGTCTGACGTGGACTTTGACATTTTATTTTTAAATGTGAACCCCGAGTTGGCAGCACGGTGGCTTAGTGTTTAGCATGTTCTCCTCTCAGCGCTAGGGATTCCCGGTTCGAATCCCAATCTGGGTGGAGTTTCCATGTTCTCCGTGTCTGCGTGGGTTTCCTCCGGGTTCTCCGATTTCCTCCCACAGTCCAAAAACATCGATCAAGGTCAATTGAGTTCTCCAAATTGCCACATGTACAGTGTGTGTGAGTGTGTGTCCAGTGATAGATTGGCGCCCTATCCTGGGTGTATCTGCCCAGCGCCCGAGACGTTCTCCCCTGGATGGGCATGGGGAACCCCCCCCCCGCGACCCTAATAAAGGATAAAGCAGAAGATAATGGATGGATGGATGGAATATGAACCCCGAGTTGGTGGCACGGTGGCTTAGTGGTTTAGCATGTTCTCCTCTCAGCGCTAGGGATTCCCGAATCCCAATTTCGAATCCCAATCTGGGTGGAGTTCATGTTCTATGTTCTCCCCGTGTCCGTGTGGGTTCTCTACCCAACTGCAGTGCTGTGGAGAACTTGACATTCTTTAGTCCATCGCGTTCTCTATATACGTTGTTATTCTTCCTCACGTCATTTTCTGATGTTCTGAACCGCATCCGGGCAGCACGGTGTTTTAGTGGTTTAGCATGTTCCCCTCTCAGCGCTAGGGATTCCCGGTTCGAATCCCCATCAGGGTGGAGTTTCCATGTTCTCCTCGTGTCCGCGTGGGTTTCCTCCGGGTTCTCCGGTTTCCTCCCACAGTCCAAAAACATGGATCAAGTCAATTGAGTTCTCCAAATTGCCCCATATAGAGTGTGTCTGTGTGAGTGAGTGTGTGCCCAGAGATGGATTGGCGCCCTGTCCTGGGTGTATCTGCCCAGCGCCCGAGACGTTCTCCCCTGGATGGGCATGGGGAACCCCACCGCGACCCTAATATAGGATAAAGAGGAAGATAATGAATAAATGAACCGCATCCGCAGATCTGGTGCGATTTAGGTGGTGGAGTATACTATGCACTGATTCCTGATTTGCCCTCAGATCCTGGCCGTCCCCCACCGGAGGCTGGTGTGCTGCAGCCGTCTGTACGAGATCGCCGACGTCAACAAGCCTCAGAAGCAGGCGGCGCATCAGAGGGAGGTCTTCCTCTTCAACGACCTGATCGTGGTGAGGCCCGCGCACACACGGCACCGTGTGCCCCGAGACGTGGACGGCTAGCTGAATCAAGAATGTCCCGTCTGTCCGCAGATCCTCAAGCTGTGTCCCAAAAAGAAGAGCGCGGCCACGTACGTGTTCTGCAAAGCCATGGGTCTCCTGGGGATGCAGTTCCACCTGTTCGAAAACGAGTGTAAGGTCATGTGGCTTGTAGTCGACCGCAGCATGCACTGTGCGCCACCTTCACCGCCTCATTATATTCCAAAGACATGCCGATCGGTTTATCACGAGATAATCATTTGCCCCTCTGAGTTTATCTGGTACAACCCTGCCCTGATCTCACAGACTCCACTAGAGCCCTGAAGGTGAGCTGTGCTATCTGGCACCAAGTTGTTAGCAGCAGATACTTTAGCTCCTGGACGTTGAGGTCCCACGAGCAAGACCATCCATCCATCCATCCATTATTTTCCGCTTTATCCTATATTAGGCTTGCGGGGGGGTTCCCCATGCCCATCCAGGGGAGAACATTTTGGGCGCTGGGCAGATACACCCAGGACAGGGGTGCAATCCATCACTGGGCACACACTCACTCAGACACGCACACATACACACTCTATATCGGGCAATTAGGAGAACTCGACTTGAGCCATGTTTTTGGACAGTGGGAGGAACCCGGAGGAACCCGGAGGAAACCCACGCGGACACAGGGAGAACATGGAAACTACACCCAGATGGGGATTCAAACCAGGAATCCCTAGCGCTGCGAGGAGAACATGCTAAACACTAGTTAACACCCATAACCCTAAACCCTAAAAAGTGCAGGTTTAGATCGGTGGCAGCACCCAATTTGGCTGGAGTTTCCATGTTCTCCCTGTGTCCACGTGGGTTTCCTCCGGCTTCTCTGGTTTCCTCCCACTGTCCAAAAACATGGATTTAAGGTCAATAGAATGCTCTAAATTGCCCCTGTATAGTCAGTTTGTGTGTCTGTGTAACTGAGTATTTACCCAGCAATATATTATTGAAAAATATTCTCCGTTGTATGATCATGTGACCCCCCCAACCGCGGCCCTAGTAGAGTGAGTGAACTTGTGAGGACCAAGGCGCAGTGGGTCTCTTAATGCAAACATCCCATCAGTCTGAACCTGCACTTTGCCCCATTGGGGCATTCAGGGTCATAGGCCTTGCTCAAGGGACCTCAACGTCCAGGAGACAAAAGATCTGCTGCTAACACCTTGATGGCAGTAACCACTAGGGGTGAGCTGCAATATTCGCTGATTCGACGATTCGATTCGGAGAACCGTAGTCGACTATGAACCTCATAGTCGAATGTACCATTTTGACCACATGGGGGTGTCCATGGCTGCTGCTAAGCATTAGTGTTACACATACTCACTCACGCCCCGCTTCCTCTCCCTCCGCGCCGCACACGCCCACTCCTTCATGTACACAGTCACGTCACTCGCCGCCACACGCCGCTCCGCACACACCTACTTTCTCTTGTAAACAAACACACCCCTCTCCTCCACGTGCTGCTCCACACTCGCCCATTCACACACCTGTTTCTCTTTTCGCTTGGGATCGCTCACCCTCTCCAGACTATTAGTTACAGGTGTGCTCTTCGGCTGGAGAGACTACTTTAGCCGCCGTCCCGGACTCTTCAGCGCAGAGTTTTGATTGTTCATCTGATGGTTGGTCTGATTGTGTTCTGCTGCACGGGTGGTCACGGAGTGCGTCTGGACTCGGTGTGCCGCTGCCGCTCGCACTCCACGCCTATGCTCAGTTCGGTTTCTGGCTTCCTACAGGATCGCGAGTAATAAGTGACGTCACCGTCCTGCGTTCCCGGCCTCTACGTCTCAGCGATCTCCACCGCTACTGACGTTTCGCTTCGGCGTTTGTTTATTCTGTTTTTGTTCTTCCCTACGGACAGTGGTTCGTTTGTGGGGCGTTCCCCCATGGAACATAAACTTTTTCTGTTCACCTTAAATCACGCTTCCTCCTCATTCCAGTAGCGTGATCGCTTAGAACTGATAATTAGTTTTTACATGAAATGTCTTTGTTTTCGTTATTTATATAGCCTTTTGCCAAATAAAATCATCCTAATTTCTAGAAAGAAAAAAGAACAAAAAAAGGTTTTCTTTTGTTAGAAAAACAAGTAAAATATATAAAAAAAAAATCTTTTTTAAAAACTACGCTTATAGCGCCATCTTGTGGTAAAATTTTAACTGATTCGACTATCAGTCGACTATAGGGAAAATCTGACGAATCAGATTCGACTACGAAAATTTGTAGTTGAATACACCCCTAGTACAACTCACCTTCAGGAGTCTAATGGAGTCATATTTTTGTCCATTTTTCCAAAAACTCAAATGTCCTCTGCCGTTCCCGTCCCTTCACCCCATGAGTATACGGTGCCTCCTCTTTCTTTCCCCAGATTACCCTCACGGAATAACCATCCTGTCTCCGTTCTCCTCGGAGAAGAAGCAGGTGGTGAGTTTCTGCTCTCAGAGCGCCGAGGAGCTGCTGAAGTTCGTGGAGGACCTCAGGGAGAGCATCGCCGAGGTGGCCGAGATGGAACAGATACGGATCGAATGTCAGTGGCAGCGAGGACTTGTGGATAAGTGGATGGACGGGGTCTGAAAGCACTTGGTTCATGTGTGTGTGTGTGTGTGTGTGTGTGTGTGTGTGTGTTGTAGGGGAATTAGAGAGGCAGCAGTTGGTCAGAAGCCAGTTAAAGAACAACGGCACTCAGCTGGAGCTCCACACGAGACCCATGTCTCCCGCAGGTACACGTTCTGCACAGTAACCGCCGGAGTTCCGTCTCAGAACCTTCGCTCTAATTGTTCTGTTTGTTCTTTCCAGGAGACCATGAGTTCTATGACAAGCCAGGAAGCAACACCGTGGAGGTTCGTACTCACCGATTATAGCCGTGTAGCGGGAAAAAAATCACGCGTTTGCTTGCTTTCGAGTGAATGTTTTATTGCCGGGGCAACCTGGCAGCATGGTCCGAGTCATGGACTGCCCCCTACTGCCCTACAATCAGCGCTGCATTCAAAATGTCCTCACACACAGATCAGGCATAACATTCTGAGCAGCCCTGGTCCTGAACCCTGGTCTCCACCCAGAAGGTGTGCTGTGGTATCTGGCATCAAGATGTTGCCGGCAGATTAACTCCTTTAACTCCTGGTAATCAGGAGGTGGAACCTCCATGGATTCTCAATTGGGCTTGTTCGTCCGGTACATCCCATGATCCCATGAAATGCAGGATTGGATTATAAGGTGGTGGATTCAACACCTCAACTGGTTGTTGTTGCTCCTTGAAGCGTTTTGGCTTCATGTCAGGAGCATTATCCTGCTGGGAGAGGCCACGCCCATCAAGGAGACCAGTTCCATGATGGATGTACGTGGTCTGTAACGATGCTAAGGTAGGTCATGTTGAAGGAACCTTCACGTGGACCTCGAGGTTTTCAGGCAGAACATTGCTTGAGGCGCTGCATCCTGGTACCGTGTGTTCCTCAGGTGGGAGACTCACCCACAGCTGGTCATCCACGTGATGGAGACGATTGATCCATCAGACCTCCACCGTCTTGTTGATGCTGTACCATCGTTCCATTGGTAGACCACTGACCACTGGGACTGGGACACCCCACCACAATAGGGTTCTACCCAAATCCTTATAGGGAGATGATGGGTACTGTTTACTCCACCTGTCGCTGTTCATAATCTTATGCCTGGTTGCTTCGAACCTGAGATACAAGGACAAGATTTTGCCCCACCCCAATCCCAAATGCCTCACCTCAGTGCGTCCTTCCAACCCCTAAACACATATCGACCCTCTTCACCAGCATAACTATGAGACGCCAAGCCCTCGGTGTCTATTTTTCCACCCGGAACCTTCCACGCCCCCACTCTTCCCCTCCTTACCCCCGCCTAAAGCTGTCTGTGGTGTCATAGGTGATGTAGTTGTTGTAGGTGGTGTAGGTCTCCTGCACTTGCAGCTGTTGCAGTTCCAAATTAAACCCCCTGTTTGGTTCTGTTATCTTAAACAGGCGGTTCTTTCATGTTCATCTACCATCCTCACGGTTCTTTTTTTGCCAAGTTGAAGAACCTTTGCACAACAAATCAGCAGCTGCAAAGCAGGAATCGCAATGTTGGAGGCGAAACAGAACAAGACGGTTCGATTCGTGGGGGGAACACGGTCGTAAGTTTGGTTTTAATATAAAGGTGGCAGAAAAAGTGTCGGTTCCTTGATGTCGGAGACAGGATTTTAACCAGGACCCGCTTGCCTGAGAATGGTGCCGAGCTCCTCCTGCCGCCCAGTAGATGTCGCTATTGAGCGGGTGAGAAATCCCCGATCTGACCTCCCACTTGTCTGAAAGCAGAGCTTTCTAACTAACTACAGTTAGTTTTCAGATAGGTCGGAGGTCAGCTCAGGGATTTCTCATCAGCTCAAAAGCGACATCTATTGGCAGTGTGTGGTAAAACAGTGGAAGGAGAAGCTTTATAAGCCATATTGGTCAAGGGGTCATTTGAGGCGATTTCTCCTGACAAGTTTCTGGCACCTTTATAACGAATCGTTTGAGCCAATGATGAATCGAATCGGGGGCGGGGTTTGTCGCCAAAGGGCTGCAGGCCCTCGCGGCGTGCCAGGCATCACACGGCGGTGCGCGAGTGCCCTCCTGCATGCTTCGCGGCGCGGCCGTCTCGTCTCGTCTGCACCGGAGGGCCTCCCGAGCGCTGCAGGCCAGGCTGATAACGCTTCCTCCTGCTTCTGGCTGTTCCTAAAATAGGTGTCAATTCACAACAGGCTCCGAACGTACCAGCTCAGCTCTCCGGCAGGTTCCCCGCCCCAGCTGGCCATCATGCCTAGCCCCGCCTCCGGCCCCGCCCCCTCCGACACGACCCTGACCGTCTCCTCGCCCGACACGCTCATCCAGTGCCAGCAGATCGTCAAGGTGATCGTCGTGGACTCGGCCGGCCGCGGCCACGTGGAGGCGTTCCTCAGCCAGAGTCCCGGCCAGCGCATGATCCAGTCGGCCGTCAGCACGCCGACCCGCTCGCCGGAGAACGGCGCCAAGCAGCCGCCCCTCCCGCCGCCGCCGCCGCCCTACCACCACAAGCATCAGTTCTGCCCCCCGACGCCGCCTCCTCCACCCCACCTGCTCAGCCAGCGCAGGTACTCCAGCGGAACTCGCAGTCTGGTATGAGCGCCTCCGTCCACCCGCGATAGGAGTCCACTGTCGCCATTCGGTTTCGTGGCGGACGACTGGCGCTGCTGATGGTGGACTTCCATTTTGTACGCTCGGCACAATCGGAGCCTCAGCCGCCGAAAAAAGTATTTTAGATACAGAGTAGTTTTGTCAGATCTTCTTTACCCTAAACTTTGATCTCTGTGAGTTTCTAGAGCAACGTCCCCCTCAGAGTTTCCTTTAGTCACTCCAGTACAAGGTGATCACCTTTAATCGTGGTAGAGTAGCTGCAGGGTTCAGAGACGACAGGCGATAATAAAACGGGGCGTGGCTTAAGTGGTTTACATGTACACATTACACACCATGCCCTGCCCCGCCCCTTTCCCGCCCCACCCGGCTGGATCACAGAAGCCCGTTTGAATAGGATAAAAAAAAAAGTTAAGTAATACTTGCTTATACAGGGTGGTGGCGCAACGGTCGTCGTGAGAAGCCCTGGATAGTGACATTCGAGCATGGGGGGGGGGGGGGTCTTTATTTTATTAGACTGAGTTATCAGACTGTATTGTGTATGCGAGTATGCAAATGAGCTGCATGAATGCATTGTGATGTCATTATCCCATTCAGCGACCCATTTTGTCCGGAACGTTCCTTTCGGTTTCCGGGAGGCACGTCTGCCTCTCGTCGCCGGAGATCCAGGTTCAAATCCCGATCTGGATGGAGTTGGCATGTTCTCCCGGTCACAGGTTTCCTTCCACATTCCAAAAACATGATGACTTGGTTGCTGTAAATTGCCCCTATATTGTAGGTGCCCTGCGATTGATTGGCGCCCTCCCCTGGATGGGCGTAAGTTTACCCCCCCACCCCCTAACTTGTTATTTACTTTTTTTTTGAGACCCCCCAGAACGGTCTAACATTTATCCTGGCGGAACCGGCTCATTGTGATCCTGGTGTACGGTCCAACCGGCCGGGTACCGTCCCGTCCCATCCCGTCCCATCGTCAGAGCTCATCTGTAAAATATCATTCCACGTGCCCCTCGAACCCGGACGTCTGTGTGCGCATCGGTGTCACGGTCGAGTGCTCCTGGGACTTGAAGGATGCCATCTGATGGGAAGATGACGGACTCTAGAACCTTCTCCGTGCGGGTTTTTCTTGTTTTATTGTCATGCTCGGAACCCTTGGCGAATCCGGAACCTACCTTCGGAATGCGGGGAGGACTTCGTATGTTGGCAATAAGGTGCATTTTTCAGGTCGACGTTTACTACTTGATTAAATTACACTACAATCGCGAATCCCAGAACGCTTGGATGTCACTCGTCGTGTGGGTTGGACCTTCAGCGGGTTGGACCTTGGCGTGGTTGTCGGTGCCGATCCGATCTGATCCAATCACATGACTCCGGAGTCAAAGCAAATGGACAAATGTATTGGGACGCCCCATTTAGCGTTTCGATCTGTTGATGTCGCGTATGACGTCGGGGGAATTTAGCACAGCTCGTCCAATCAGGAGACAGTCTGTCGTACTTTCGGATAAACGGGCTCAACCGCTACATGCTAGAAACCATCTATATAAGTGCGACAGGTATCCTTGACTCCGCCCATTTTAGGGTGCACATCAGTTCCCCATAGTTCCGGTTCCGAGCCCAGGTGAAGAGGAGGGTTGTGTCAGAAACGGCATCCTGCTCCAGGTCAAGCATCTTCTCCACTGTGGCGCCCCCTAAAGGGCACAACCCAAAAACGGCGGAAGAAGAAGCAGGGTTCTTAAGATCTTATTTATTTATAGATTTCTTTATTTATGGTGTGTGAACCACGTGGCGCACATTTGTGTTCTTGAGGCTTGTTTTTCGGAACCGCATGTCAGATGAGGGTTGCATCCGAAGCCACCGACCACGAAGCCGAGGCTACAGAGTATATTTTAGATGAGCCGACTCGAACCGCTTTTATTTTCTTGAAGAGTTAAAAAAAAGAATGAAATAAAGTATTATTATATGTTCCTCATGTGGATTTGTACAGAGAGCTTGATGATGTCATCCTGTGCGCGCACACACACACACACAAACACACAGATTGAAATCATGAAGCAGCAACACGTATGCTTACGGCGTTTCATTTCCCTGCAGATTATTGTAACTAATCACTTTCAGGTTTGCACAGAAACAACGATAAACAGAGATATGAACCTACCAAACTCCGCCTGCTGTCTTTATTTACTGCCAACAAACAACATACTAAACGCAGCGGGAGGGTGTCATCACTAAACTAAACACTAAACATACTAAACTGATGTCCCGACATCACATACTAAACTTTAAGTACGGATTCTGATTAAATAAGTGAAGTCACATAGTGCTTACTACATACTGCCTAATATACAATGTCTATTATATAGTGCATACTACATACTGCCTACTTGTTACTGCATACTATATAGCGTCTCCTACATACTGCCTACTATCTAGTGCATGTCACATAGTACCTACTATGTAATGTCGACTACATAGTGCCTATTACATACTGCCTACCAGACACTGCATACTATATTAGTGCCTACCACATACTGCCTACTATGTAGTGTCTTCTTCTTAATGTCTACTGCAAACTGCCTACAATATTAGGCACCTAATACATGGTGTACTAAATACTGTCCACTATTTAGTGCTTAATACTGTGAAGTGGTATAACACTAAAGCGGCTGTGTTCTAAATCACATACTGTACAATATTCGGACACAGTCTAATTTTAGTAACCAAGCAACCTCGGCCGTGATGTTATTCGAGGTATAAAAGTGCCGCTAGTTACCAGTACCAATGCCAGCACCAGTTCCAATTGCAGCACCTATTCCAGTTCCAGCACCAATTCCAGTACCAGTTTCAGTACCAGCACCTGTACCATTACCAGCATTAGTTCCAGTACCGGCAGCAGTTCCAGTACCATTACCAGCATCAGTACCAGTTGTAGCACCAGCACCATTTTTAGCACCAGTTCCAATACCAGCACCAGTTCCAGTGCAAGCATCAGTACCAGTTCCAGCAGCAGTACCAGTACAAGTACTAGCATCAGTTCCAGCACCAATTCCAGTTTCTGTACCAGTACAAGTTCCAGTACCAGCACCAATTGTAGTATCAGCACCAGTTTCAGTACCAGCATCAGTTCCAGCACCTGTTCCAGTTCTAGTACCAATTCTAGTATCAGCACCAGCTCCAGTTCCAATTCTAGGATTAGCACCAGTTTCAGTACGAGCATCTGTTCCAGTTCTAGTACCAGTACAATCCTGGTATTAGCAATAGTTCCAGTACCAGCTCCAGTTCCAGTACCAGTTAAGACAAAACCAACAACCCTGAAACTGAATGAATGCTGAAATGATCATGTGATGCGTAAACGACAGAGACGTCAGAAGTGAAGAAAAAAATTTAATTGAAACAAATCTTACGTCAGTGTAAATACACACACGGAAAACAAATATATATACACACACACCTACCGGCCACTTTATTAGTTTCACCGTGTTCATACTCTCAAACTAGCGGACTACACGGTGTGGAATTCCAGAAGGACACAGTGCGCGGTGAGTGGAGCTGATCGAATGGTCCGTAAATGAGGAGAACCTGTTAAAGCGGCCCCCCGAGGAGATCTTCTGCACACATTTGGCTTGATATTAATAAATAAAAACATCAAATCAGTATCAGTGCTTCAGTAAACCTCCTGTACTGATTAAAACCAAAGTAATACTTCATTAATCGTACGTTAAATAATTAACCCGAGGTAACCGGGGTAACAGACCTCATCTGAGGCTCGTCTGTGGTAACTGTCCGTACGGGAGAGCCTTGTCTGGGTAACCAGATGACCCGGGAGCTTTTTTTTTACCGTTTATGTGGGATACGCAAGTTCCCCTGGCTAGCCCGGTAAGCCATGAAACATTGGGGAGAACATGCAAACTCCTCCCGGAAAGTGCTTCCCATGCCACCACTATTTATGTATCACAGTGGTGGTGGCATAGGTAGCACTCTCTCCAAAACAGTATGACAATAGAATGGGCGTCTCTCTCTCTCTCTCTCGGTGTGGCATTTGCATGTTCTCCCATACCTTTGTGTATGGATGATCTGTTTTAAGGGTAACTGATGAGTCCATTAGATCCAGAACCTTCAGAAGAATTATAGACAGATGTACTATTGTATGATTATATGTCCCGTTAGAACATTCCCAGGAACCCGAAACCCTCTTGGTGCAAATGAGAGCTGCAACGGGGAACAGGTTCCATCCTGTCGTCATCATTAGAGTTCTTGATCAAGTGCTCGGTGAGTTTATATCTACATTTAACACTGAGTGCAGACCGTCTGGTGGAGAACATCCGCTTTGGCTCCCAGTGTTTCAGTATTCAGGTTTCTGTCCTCAGAGAAGCCATCATTGACGTCTTCACATGGTGGTCTCCTCCCACTCCAACTCCACGTCACCTGAAACGGAACCAAACGCTTGCTCAGTTCACATTCCGTTGGGTTCCCCTTAATTTAGTGACCCTACGAGTGGAGTGCACCCTGCTTGTCGCTTACCTTCCATCGCGTCCAGTGAGTCCATCTTCTCCAGTGCGGAATAGTTCACGAACCAGATGGACTGACTGTTACCTTTACTGGTCAACAGATCCAGAGTGCTCTGATACAGAAACATGTACTGCGCCTGATGGACAAAGAACCCACGACGTCAAACGTTTTTATCATACACCCCGCCAACAGTTGACTTTCATGTTGTCAGGACCCAAGATTTCCCAGCAGAACATTGCCATCATTCACCTACCATTCCAGACAGTTTCTAGACTCGAGAAGAAGGCTAGGACACCTTGAGACACAGTCTCTCTGCATTAACCTCTCCGCATTAGCTTTGGCAAATTAACTTCACCATGGGTGGCAGGACCCAAGGTTTCCATGCATAACATTGTGCAAAGCTTAGCCTGGCCTTAGAGGTTTGCAAGTTCTCCACTAGTCTGGAGGCTTGGTCTCTGGGTCTCAAGGAGTGTTCGTCTCTTTCCAGAGTTCAGAAACTTGCTGGAATAGTAGGTTAATGATGAAAAGGTAACTTTAAGGTGGATGGCAGGACCCAAGGTTTCCCAGCAGAATGTTGAGATTTGCATATTCTCCTCTTGTCTGGAAGCTTGGTCTCTGGCAGTCATAGTCTCCTTCCCGAGTCCAGAAACTGTCTGGAATGGTAGGTTGATGGAGGCAAATTAAATTTAACGTAAATGGTTTCCCAGCAGAACATTGCGAAAAGCTAATGGGGAGAGGATGTTCTCGTCTTGTTTGCATGTTCTCGTCTTGTCTGGAGACTTTGTCTCAAGCGGTCTTTGTCTCCTTCCCCAGTTCAGAAATTTGCTGGAATAGTAGGAGAATGATGGCAAATGGCAAAGTAACTTCAACGTGGGTTGTTTCCCAGCAGAAAGTTGCCCAAATTTTATGGGAAGAGGTTAGGATGTTCTCTACTTGTTTGGAGACTTTGTCCAGAAACTTGCTGGAGGTGGTATGTGGTATGCTATGGTAGGTGGATGATGGCTCTTGTTGGAAACTTTGTCTCAGGGAGTCTTTGTTTACTTCCTGAGTTCAAAAACTTGCTGGAATGGTGGGTCAACATGTGGGTCCCATGAGACCATGGACATGAGACCCGCTGAGAACCCTTGGTCAACACTATACTGTCGGTTCTCCCTTCACAGTCAGATAGAGAACCTTATGGAGCGGCGCACTGAGTTCAGGTAGCTGGACCGTTCAAATAGAAATCTGCCAAAGTGCCACCTGGTTCTTAAAGGAAAACGGCAAGTGACATGCTGATTGGTTTATTGTATGTTACCCCAAAACACACCCATGAAGAATTACACACCACGCAAGGTGTAGTTTTCCTGTCGTTACTGACCAAAATTATGCCACTTGCAGATCCTGCATTTTGGGAATGGGGTATGTAAGTGTGTAAGTGTGTGTGTGTGTGTGTGTGTTTGTGTGACTAACCAGGTTCTGCACCATACACATCCTCTCACTGCGCAGCTCCGCCACCAGGCCGTAAACATCCACGAAGTCATGGTCCCTCACATGCTGAATCAGGTGATCCAGAGCTATGAAAACACCGGTCCGTCCAACTCCAGCACTACACACATTGACACACACACACACACACACACACACACACACACACACACACACACACACACGCGCGTGTGTGACACATGACCAAAACACACGGCATACAGCTACAAGAAGCTTTGAACACATCTAGAAATTCGTCTTTATAGAAAAGTCCCTAAAGGTCCAAGTCAGAATAAATGGCTTAGTGGTTGGCATGTTCTCCTCTCAGTGCTGGGGATTCCAGGTTTGAATCCCAATCTGGGTGGAGTTTCCATCTTCTCCCCATGTCTGTGTGGGTTTCCTCTGGGTTCTCCGAAATTCCTCCCACAGTCAAAAACCATGGATTCAAGGTAAGTTGGATGCTCTAAATTGCCCTGGTATAGTAACCCTAGTAGAGGATTAAGCCAAAGATACTGAGTGAATTAATTAATTAATTAATTAATATACATAACATACCCAATACAATTCATATTGCACAGGGGTGCAGCAGTTACCCCATCCACCTCCGGGGTTCACTGTACCTGCGCAAGTTCCCCCTAGTGTAGGTTTACGCCTACGCTCCAAAAACCAGGCGATAGGTACATTTGGGATACTAAACTATCCTAGCTCATGGAGGTGCATGGGCATGAATACGTTGGTGACCCCTACTGGAAACAACTGTAAAATAGCACTTCATAGCTATCGGCGCTAACCTGCAGTGCACCACGATGGTGGTGTTGTCGTGACCGCGATTCGAGCGAACGGCCTTGACGAACTGGACAAGTGTGGAGCTGGACTCAGGGACGCCGTGCTCGGGCCAGGAGGTGTAGTTAAAGTGATGCACCACCATGTAGTCGCCGTGCTGCAAGCAACAAGACATCGGTCAGTCTGTGTGTGTGTGTGTGTGTGTGTGTGTGTGTGTGTGACTGGGTATCCTCTGTGCTACAGGGCATTTATACCTTCTCCACTCGCAGTGCTCGGACAGTCCAATCAGGATGCACATCCTCAGTTAGCTTGGTGATGATGATGTCGCCGAACACAGTGACCGGCTTGTTGTCCTCGGGCCAGTATTGATGACATCGGATCTGTAACGGCGGACACATCAGCTATGTCAGTGAATAACATCGTCATAGAAACTGTTGAAGTTATTCAACAGTTATTAACTGTTATTCATTTTCAGTGAATAACATCGTCATACAAACTGTTGGCAGGTGGTCACCACCACACAGGGGGCACCTACCCGGCCCTTCTCGAAGCACTGGGTCAGCATGGCGATAGTTTTAGTCCTGGTCTCCCAGATCATTCTCCAGAAGTCGGCCACTGTTCCAGGTAGAGGACCCTGAGTGGCGATGAACTCATTAGGACACAGATAACCCTGCAGAGAGAACGCAAGGAACCATGATGCACTTCAACAGGTCAAGGAGACATTTGAGGACCATGAGAGTGGCACCATGTGTCACTGTATCAACCGAGCTAAAGGTCTCCGAGCTAAATGCTGCTGAAAGGACAGCAATGGCCCCTTAGTTGCCTTGGTGACACTTTTCCATTCCAATCTCTCACCACGTTCTGTGATGTCATCATTATCTCAAACTTCATTCTCATTCTACAAGGACCTGATTTGATCGAGGGCAGGACACAAAATGTCCAGCAGAACATTGGGCAATACCTCTCACTGCCTTCTTCCCATTGTACATCTGGGTACCATGTGTTTCCCTGTAAGAGAGGCACTCGCACCTGGCCCTCAGGCATCCACATGATGTAGAAGACCTTCTTCTGTTGATCCATGTTCCATGGTTCTCATTCTCATGGTCGATGATGCTCATTGAGGACTTTGTCTCAAGGAGTCCTCGTCTCCTTCCCGAGTTTGGAAATTTGCTGGAATGGTAGGTGGATGGTATAAATTCACTGTGAATGGCAGGACTAAAGGTTGTGAATGGCAGGACCCAAAGCTTATGGGGAAAGTTTTGTTCTCCTCTTGTTTGGAGACTTTGTCTCTGGCAGTCCTTGTCTCCTTCCCAAGTCTAGGCACTTGCCTGAATGTCAGGTTAACAGTGGCAAAGTAACTTCAACATGGATGGCAGAACCTCAAGGTTTCACAGCAGAATGTTGCTCAAAGCTTATAGGAGGAGGTTTGTATGTTCTCCTCTTGTCTGGAGGCTTTGTCTCTGGCAGTCGTAGTCTGTGTCCCGAGTCCAGAAACTTGCTTGAATGGTAGGTGGATGGTGGCAAATTAACTTTAACGTAGATGGCAGGACTTAAGGTTTCCCAGCAGAACATTGCCCAAAGCTAATAGGGAGAGGTTGTCATGTTCTCCTCTTGTCTGGAGTCTGTGTCTCAAGGTGTCCTAGTCTTCTTCTCGAGTCTAGAATCTCTCTGGAATGGTAGGTGAGGGATGGCAATGTAACTTCACCATGAGTGGCCGCACCCAAGGTTTCCAAGCTTAATATTGCCCAAAGCTTAGCCTGGCCTTAGAGTTTTGCATGTTCTCCTCTTGTCTGGAGGCTTGGTCTCTGGCAGTCATAGTCTCCTTCCCGAGTCCAGAAACTTTCTGGAATGGTAGGTTGATGGTGGCAAATTAACTTTAACATAGATGGCAGGACCCAAGGTTTCCCAGCAGAACATTGCCCAAAGCATATGGGGAGAGGTTTGCATGTCTTATCCGGGGACTTTATCTCAAGCAGTCTTCGTTTTGAGAAACTTGCTGGAATAGTAGGAGAATGATGGAAAGGTAACTTCAACATGGGTGGCAAGACTCTATGTTTCCCAACTGAACGTTGCCCAAAGTTTATGGGAAGAAACTATTGGGGAGTGGTAAGGGAGACTTTGTCGGGAGACTTTGTCTCAAGGGGTCCTTGTATCCTTCTCGAGTCCAGAAACTTGCAAGAGGTGGTATATGGTATGGTATGGTAGGTGGATGATGACTCTTGTTGGAAACTTTGTCTCAGGGAGTCTTCGTTTACTTCCTGAGTTCAAAAATTGCTGGAACGGTAGGCGGATGGTGGCAAAGTAACTTCAACAAGGATGGCAGGACCAAAGGTTTCCCAGCAGAACGTTGCCCAAAGTTTATGGGGAGAGCTTTGCATGTTCTCCTCATATCCCTGGCAGCACTTGTATCTTCACCCAGTCCAGAAATTTCCTAGCACGTGAAATGATGATGCTAATAACCCTTGGTGTGAGTGGAATTGCCCCCCGACGGACCGCTAGCCTTTACAGGTTCCACCAGCATCCAGCATCTTTGGTTCTTCATATGCTGGAATAGACTCAACCCTCAGATTAGACAAAACAACACTAAAATGCTATGTTAGTGTAGCGCTAGGGATGCCTGGTTTGAATCCCAATCTGGGTGGAGTTTCCATGGTCTCCCCAAGTCCGCCTGGGTTTCCTCTGGGTTCTCCGGTTTCCTCCCACAGTCCAAAAACCATGGATCAAGGTCAATTGAAATCTCCAAATTGTCCCATATAGAGTATGTGTGTGAGTGAGTGAGTGTGTGTCCAGCGATAGATTGGCGCCCTGTCCTGGGTGTATCTGCCCAGCGCCCGAAATGTTCTCCCCTGGACATGGGGAACCCCCCTATGCGACCAAAGTACAGAAAAGAGCGGAAGGTAATGGATGGATGGATGTTAACTTACAGAGACAAAGCTAGCGTTGATGTAATCGGACCCTGGGATTCCCGGCTCGGACAGCAGCTTCACTCGGTTGTTGTTATCTACGAAATACAAAGGTCTGGACATGAACTTCTCGGTTTGAAAAAGACCGTCATATTTCAAAATGAGGAGAAATGTTGAGATTGTACAGGGTTTAATGTTGGTGAAGCGGTTTTTGGAGCGGTTCCACGGCAGGTCGGCGTCCGATGTGGCCAGATCGTGTAGAAACTTCGGCAGTTCCTGCAAAACAAGATACATTTATTTAAACCAAGTGTCATCAATGGCAGAAAATTCTCAAAGATCCCGCTTTGGTATATAACCCTTAAGTGGGCTGTCCTTTTTCTGTGTGTGTGTGTGTGTGTGTGTGTGTGT
Organism: Corydoras sp. C115; assembly: GCA_019802505.1. Taxonomy (NCBI): domain Eukaryota; kingdom Metazoa; phylum Chordata; class Actinopteri; order Siluriformes; family Callichthyidae; genus Corydoras; species Corydoras sp. C115. Next base: position 1,102,721 of record JAFMOC010000149.1, on the reverse strand, counting down.
GTGTGTGTGTGTGTGTGTGTGTGTGTGTGAGCAGTCCCTTTGTCTTGTGAGAACATCCTCCAGAACATCTCAAACTTCTCATCTCAAACTTCTCCCCACCTATGGCATGAAGTTTCAAGTTTCAAGTTTATTTGTCATTTATGCTCCATGTTGGGACATGTGCACATAGAAATTCTTAAGGTGAGGCATCAGGATATAAACTCTACATAGAAGATAAATGAAAAACACAATACATATGTATGCGCCAAAAAATATATATACCGTATTTTCCGGACTATAAGGCGCACCTAAAAGCCTAAAATTTTCCCAGAAATCGGACGTGCGCCTTATAATCCGGTGCGCCTTATACATGTACTGAGTTCCAAATTCTATAAAAGTATTGTTGTGCGACCGGGTGGCTTTTTCCACACATCACCGTCCCTGCTGATCTGTGACTCCATGCGTGCTCATCTCACAGAAAAGCCGATTAATTCGGAGCTTGCCGTCATTCCGGGAGGATTAAATAAAGAACTCCAACCGCTGGACATTGGTGTAAACGGGGCGTTTAAAGTAAAGTTGCGGGCGGCGTGGGTGCGATGGATGATAGACGTCGAACACACGTTTACTAAAACTCGGGAGGCGGCGGCGGGCGAGTTACGCCGCCGTCTGTGAATGGATTGTGGATGCCTGGGCTAAGGTTTCTGCTGTAACTGTTGTCCGAGCATCATCGCTGAACGGCCGCCTGGCGATGGGACTGACTCAGACATTGATGAAAAGGAACCCGGAGTGCTCGATAGTGAAATTGTGCAGCTTTTTAATTCAGACACAGAAGATGAGGACTTTGATGGTTTTGTGGGAGGAGTGATTAAAAATAATGTGCGTTTTGTCAAGTAGTAGAATAAACTTCAATTATAAATCACCGTTTTGCCTAAATTATAAATCCTTTACTTTTCTTGTAGATCGTATATTTTAGCGAGTGCCTTATAATACGGTGCTGTACAGAATAAGTACTGTACAGAAATAGAGTCCGTAATTGAGACTGCACCTTACAGTACGGTGCGCCTAAAACATGGTTAAAAAACAGAAATAGACCCCGTAATTCATGGCCTTATGGTCCAGAAAATACGATATATATAATTTAAAGTGACTTGGTGTAAAGTGACTTGGTAAAAAGCAGGAGTGTGGGAGTTTTTAACTGTTCATTTTGTTTAGTAGCCTGATGGCTTGCGGGTAAAAACTGTTCATGCCGGGTTGTTTTGGTCGGGAAGCTTCGGTACCTTCTGCCTGATGGCAGTAAGTTAAACAGTCCATGTGCTGGATGACTGCTGTCCAGCTGGATCCTACGAATCTTCCTTGTGCTGCGGGTCTGGTAGATGTCCACAAGAGCAGGGAGTTTATTCCCAATTATGGACTCTGCTGTCCTCACCACCCTCTTCAGGGCCTTGTGGTCACAGGTGGAGCAGCTACCGTACCAGACGGTGATGCAGCCTGTGAGGATGCTCTCGATGGTGCACCATATAGAAGTTGGTGAGGATAAGGGGTTGGAGACCGAATTTCTTAAGCCTCCGCAGGAAGAAGAGGCGCTGACGTGCAGTTTTCACAGCAGTGCTGATGTGATGGGACCAGGTGAGGTCCTCAGTGAGGTGGATGCCAAGAAACCTCACACTGCTGACTCTTTCCACTGCGGCTCCATTGATGTAAAGAGGAGCGTGACTCCCCTTCTGCTGTAGTCCACGATGATCTCCTTGGTTTTGCTGACATTGAGACAGAGGTGCTTCTCAGAGCTCCATTGTGCCAGAGCGCAGATCTCGTCTCTGTAGGCCTTCTCATCGAACTTATCACATGTTCCTTTTGACTGTCCCATTGTTCAAATTTCACCGCTCGCCCTGTGACTGGACATTCCTACTCTTTCACATGCTCATCCCCCAAGTAGTCATTTTATCTGGTCCCTAAACTATTCAAACAAACCATCGTGAATTTTACTTTACTATATTACTTTTTACTTGACTACTTTAAAGTATTATAAAAACCTTTCACTTACAGCAAATTCCTCCTGAAACTTTGCATTGTCGTCGGCGCACAGGTCCTCCACGTGCTGCAGGAAAGCTTTTTTACTGACTGGCCTATGATAGCGCAGAAGAAAATAGCACAGGAGGGATATTACAGACCAATGATTACGACTTTTTAAGTCAAAAAATCATTCATTCATAAACAAGCAGATTGAATTACAATAAAATTACTAAAATACTAAATCACCGGACGTTGCGTCCTCTGTAATAATCACTTACTTGAGGGACTTCCTATAACTGAGGAGCCTGCAATGTTAATAAGACAGAACATCTGTAACATCTGTAAACTCCGACAGAACAGAACAAAAAGCACAAACAGACTTAGAAACTAATTTTTATATAATCAAGAAAACGTAAAAACAAAAAGACTCCTGGTGTCATGCATGGGTGCTTCGGTCAGACTCTGCGGTCATCGTACCGGCCGCAACACACTCCCCCAATTGGGCGTGGCCTTTTCGAATAAGGTGTGTATTGCTATAAACCCAGGTCACCCCCGACTGAAAACGACCTCTGCTCTCAGATTGTGGTCGTTATCTCAGTGGTGGATCATCAACACAGACTCCACTGAGCGCTGAAACGGACTTGATTTTTGTCCCGCTCCCCTCAGGCAGGACGTTGCGGTACATTAAGTGCAAAACAACAAGACTGAGAAAGAGCTTCATACCAGAAGCTGTAAGACTCTAAAACTCCACCCAAATCAACAGACACTCTTAATAAATATTGCGACACTGCAACACTTTTCCAACAGACAATATCTCAAGCCTGCTATATATTACTCATTCATTCATTTCCCGCTTTATCCTCCATTAGGGTCGCGGGGGGGTTCCCCATGCCCATCCAGGGGAGAATGTTTCGGGCGCTGGGCAGATAGACCCAGGACAGGGCGCCAATCTATCGCTGGGCACACACCCACACACTCAAACACACTCTATATGGGGCAATTTAGAGAACTCAATTAACTTGATCCATGTTTTTGGACTGTGGGAGGAAACCGGAGAACCCGGAGGAAACCCACGCGGACACGGGGAGAACATGGAAACCACCCAGATGGGGATTCAAACCGGGAACCCCTAGCGCTGAGAGGCGAACGTGCTAACCACTAAGCCACCGTGCCGCCGGTATATATTATATTTTATATTTTATTTTCTTTATTGCTATTATATTTTGATATTTACATTTTATATTATACACTGCTATATTTAATTTTTAAATTGTAATTTAATAAAAAAAAAAAAATTCGAACATAACAGTTAAATAGGGCGACACGGTTGCTTAGTGGTTAGCACGTTTGCCTCTCAGTGCTAGGGATTCCCGGTTTGAATCCCAATCTGGGTTTCCATGTTTTCCCCGTGTCCGTGTGGGTTTCCTCCGGGTTCTCCGGTTTCCTCCCACTGTCCAAAAACATGGATCAAGTCAATTGAATTCTCCAAATTGCCCCATATAGAGTGTTTGTGTGAGTGAGTGTGTGCCCAGCGATAGATTGGCGCCCTGTCCTGGGTGTATCTGCCCAGCGTCCGAGACATTCTCCCCTGGATGGGCATGGGGAATCCCCCGCGACCCTAATAGAGGATAAAGCGAAAGATAATGGATGGATGGAAGGATGGTAATATTTAAATTTAAAAAATTAAAAAATTCTCCCACTTAGGGCAAACTGGGTGCATGAAACGGAATTTCGTTTACATTATATGTACCACATGTTACGTAAATGACAATAAAGTCTCCTTGAATCCTTGAATCGAACGCTATTAAATCTGACTGCATTTGTACAGAGAATGCAGATCCATAGTCCGCACTATACTGTGGGTTCTCCAGTCACAATCAAATGGAGAACCTCATGGAGCAGCGCATTGAGACACAGTTTAAATAGCAATCTGCCAAAGTCAAAGCACCACCTACTTTTAAAAGGAACGGCGATTGGTTTGTTACCAATAAAGTTTTGAGTGAATTAGTATTTTGAGCAACTTTGCGGTAATTTTTCCGTTGTTACGATAGCAAAGATACACCGACACGTCGGAAATCAAGCTGCACGGTGTGCGGTTTACAGCTCACATAAAGAACGCGAAAATAGAGCTGTAAATTTGAAGCACCTGGCAACATGGGGTAAACACTTTTAATGTCTTCAGATACTTTTGGGCTCGTTTTAATCAGGGGAGAAGAATTTGCGTGGGGGCGTCAATTCTTTGCATTGTAGCATGAGCGTCAATACTAAAATATTAGTATTACAATATTTGAACGACCCCGCATTTCTAAGACTGATTTTAACGTATACGGACGAAAACGTACCAACTTCTGGATGTATCGGTTTACCGAAGAATACGACAGGGGCCATCATTTGGAAACGCATTTCATTCTTGCTGTTGGAAATCCCAGGTTGGCAAATATTGGCGTGACGAAGACTACACAATTCCCATCTGTCTTCACTGTCTTCGGTTTTCTTATAACTATGTACCATCGCTGAGTCAAGAACGAACTGCCCTAGCATGACACTAGGTGTCAGCGCAGTTGACACACAAACACAAAGTGGATGCTGAGAGAAAATGCATGCGAGTGCGAACTTCGCACGCAGCCGCCGCACACATGCTGAAACACTGCAGTCGTACGAAATCAACCACTTACTGGATAACAAATATCTCCTTCCTCCTAAAGAAAAAGGAGGAGTACCTGAAAAATAAAGGATGTGAGTAAATAGGAGGCTTAAGTTCAGCTCATCAGATGGATTTAAACTTCACTAAAAAACTCCCAGAATGATATAAAAGACTATCTCAGGCTTGGTGGTGTTGGGTTGGTGATCTGGGGTCAGTCTGTGCTGGCGTTTCACCTTTTCACCCACCTCATCATTAGTAGAGGGTGTGGCACTGAAATGATGCTGTTTCAGGGAGCCCTCTCAACTAAATACCCTGCAGTATCTGCCCCTTTCAGTTCTGCTGCTCTAGGCAGTCACATGATGCACTGTGTCAATCAAACTCTGATTATTACTTAAATTCTGTGCTTTATTAGCTCTAACTGCTTTTCTTGTCTGTTTCTTTGAGGTGGGGTCAGCTCTTCATCCATCTTCAGACCACCAATAGAAGATGGACTTTGGGTTTAATGTCACTTTAAACTCTGCCGGAGCACTGTGGCTACGATAATTACTAGATGAACCCTGGATTTTCTTTGGACAAGCGGTCCTGCAGGATGCTCTTAATGGACTTATATAGTTTTCAATTGTTAAATACAGGTCACCTGATCATCACACAATCTGTACTTGGCTGTCCTACACTGTTGATGCTGCCCGGCCGCTCAAGGAGGATGAGCCCCCCACTGAGCCTTGGTCCTCCCAAGGTTTCTTCTAAAAAAAAAACAACATAATGGAGTTTTGTCTTGCCACTGTCGCTTCGGCTTGCTCTTTGGGGGTTCAGACTCATAACAACGATGTTCCGTTGTAAAAAGCACAATACTTAAACTTGATATGGCCCTCGAATGAACGCGATGCAACTGCTGGTTACCACGGAGTGCCTTTAGCTGAGGACACAACCCACACTGGTTCAAACCAGTTAAAAAAAAACGCAGTCTCACCGCTGGATTTTCTCCTCCTTCAGTTCCATGTCCGCCATCGCGATCAGCTGATCCAGCTTCAGTTTGGTCTCGATGATCTCGGCTTCCCGCGGCGAGTAGGTGCCGCCCTCCTTCTGCCTCTGGTGGATCCTGGATGGGGAGACAGGATGCCAGCCATTACAGCGGTCTCTTTCCATCTGGGCTACATCTCCTTCCGAATGCTAATGCTAACTGCTACTGCGAGCTAATATCATTCCGCTGATGGCTTCTTGGACAAATCAGCACGCTCGGGCAGGTCATCACACCTCTGACGAGGTTATCGTTCTTATTTTGAACAGCAGGACTTCATTTAGCCCGTTAGCTACATCAGTCGGTTAAATCGATCATAACGACTTTTCGCAAAAGGCATGCGCACAGTTGCCCCGCCTTCCTGCGGCGTGCAACTTAGTGCCCATTGTTATACTAATGAGCCATCGTATTTTATAAAATAAAAATTTTAGCCACCCAGCAATAGGTTGCCGCCCTGTTCTGGGTGTGTCTGCCCTGCGCCCGAGACGTTCTCCCCTGGATGGGCATGGGGAGCCACCGTGCCGTCCCTAGTTTAAAGTTATAATTGAAATTTTTATTTTAAAGACGGAAATGAGAATTTTTTTTTTTTTAAATATGCGATTTACTACCAGGGCGGCACAGTGGTTTAGTGGTTAGCACGTTCGTCTCTCAGCACTTGGGATTCCTGGTTCGAATTCCCATCTGGGTGGAGTTTCTATGTTCTCCCCATGTCCGCGTGGGTTTCCTCCGGGTTCTCCGGTTTCCTCCCACAGTGCAAAAAACATGGATCAAGTCAATTGAGTTCTCCAAATTGCCCCATATCGAGTGTGTCTGTGTGAGTATGTGCCCAGCAATGGATTGGTGTCCTGTCCTGGGTGTATCTGTCCAGCGCCCGAGACGTTCTCCCCTGGATGGGCATGGGGAACCCCCCATGACTCTAGTAGAGGATAAAGCGGAAGATGATGGATTTATTACCATCACCATGACAACGCCGTCTTACCTCACAGAGGCGTACACAATCACGATCAGGAACACAGCCAGGAAAACGGACAGCAACACGCCCAGGATGATCTGCTCGTCCCGAGTCAAAAGGGAATCGTCTGCAAGGGAGTCAGTTGGTGAGATGGAGGGGTACGAGTACATTGAGTAGCATGTTCTCCTCATCTCCACCCATCTTACCTGTCGTCCTGACCTTATCCGAATACTCCGAGTCCGTGTAGACTCCCAGCACATTGGTTGCCCGGAATTTGAATCTACGCAACAAGACAATGTCAGAATCGATTGGCACAAATGATTCCGAATCATGTGGAATTGCTCATCCGCGAACGTGCATTTGATACTTACACGTAGGAGGTCTGGGGCTTGAGGGGCCCGTTGCAGAGAGTCCGAGCCTCATCGGAGAAGCAGTGCTCATCTGCACCGATCACATATGTCCTGGGGTTGGCGCCACTGCGTACATGGTCCTCAGGGCATGATGGGTTGGGAAAGCCATCGTCGGTCACATATGGGGCGGGGGGAAGCAGGAAGACGCTCTTCCAGTTGGAAACATTGTTGTAGTGCATTACTGTTGGGCAATCAAAGCAAAAAACATGTCTGATTATAACCTCATTCATAATTAAGTATTAAATTAAAGGTTTAAGGGCAGGGTGGCGTAGCCGGATTGAGGTTCGAATCCCAATATAATAAAATGGAGTTTCCATGTTTTCCACGTGTCCCTGTGGGTTTCCTTCGGGTTCTCCGGATTTCTCCCACAGTCAAAAAACTTAATTCAAGGTGAATTGCCTGCTGTAAATTGCCCCTATGCTGTATAGTGTGTGTGTGCATAGAAATGGATTGGCACCCTATACACTGGATTATAATGGATTGGCACCCTAGAAACATAACCTTCTCCCCAAGATTTTCACAGGACCCCCCCCCCCCCCCATTCCGCCTTCTGTGTCCCTGGTAGAGGATCAAGCGGAAGATAACGAGATAAGATGAGATGATGGCGTACGTTTTTTTTTTCGTACCTGCAGGCTCGGAGACAATGACCTGGATTTTCCGAATAGGGCCATTGACCTCTGAGAAGAAGCAGAAAGGCATCTCGATAGCGATGGTTTTTGACGTTGCCATGACAACGCCACTACTGGTAACAGCTACTGTCGGTTTGTTAATAGGAGCCGGAGGAGCTGAAATAAAAAAAGTTTTTATAAAAAATGGCTGTATATAAAATAAATGGGAAGAAGTTCGGTGCAGGGATAGGCACAATGCACACAGGTCAGTTTAGGTACTTTAGCTCAGTTCAGGAACCAGATTATCATAAATAATAATAAATAATAATCCCCCTCTCACTTTCTTCTCTAATGGTCCAGGGGACCCCCCCACAAGATGATATTTGGGTGGATCATTCATGGCACTGGTAGCATAAAACGCCAGAATCAAATGTGGTTGCACATCCAAGAGGTAGCGCAAGAAGGTGCTTAGTGAGTGGATGTAGGGTTGCAAGGTACTAGCGCGAGACACAGCAGGACAACCCAAATGCTATCTGTATGGGCTCCGCTGCTCAGAGAACAGATTACGGGGGACTAGCCTATGAAATGGACCACCATCTGTAATTGTGGTACTACAAAATGCCACAAGGTTGCTGAAACAATATATCACGTCCTCATCCCCCTCTAGCGTTCTGACGAGAGCGGGCTCATAGCGATGGTTTTTGACGTTGCCATGACAACACCAATACTGGTAACAGCTGCTGTTGGTTTTTTAATAGGAGCCGGAGGAACTGAAATAAAAAAGTTGTTAGAAAAAATAGCTGTATATAAAGTAGATGAGAAGAAGGTCGGTGCAGGGATAGGCACAATGCACACATTAGTATTGGTACTTTAACTCAGTTCAGGAACCAGATTATCATAAATGTACAAATGCATCCTAATTGGCTGGTTGCATTTAAAAGGTAAGGCAGTAAACACTGTATACCTCTATGGCAGTGATTCTCAATTATTTTCTGTTAAGCCCCCCTAGGAAGAAGAAAACATTTTGCCCCCCCCCCCCCCCCCCCGTACATGACAAAATGGGATTAAAAAGTATTTTTACACACCCACTGTAGTACCATTTGTCTATAAATTTTTTATAAGTACACCTCTTTTATGACAATATATCCTTATTAACAATAAAGAAAACAAAAAGGAAAGAAATATAGATCAACTTAAAACAAAGAATCATTTTATTAACTTTGTCTTTTAGTTTGTAACAGAAACGAATGAAATCCTTATTTAAACTGGAAACATTTTTGAACAGACTGGCATTTGATACTGAAAATGTAATTAAATAAAATCAATAAATAATAATAAATTCAAATTCATCAGCAATATTAATTCTGGAGCACAATTTATTAACACTTTAACCTACAAAACAAAAATGAATAAAACAATTTGTGCTGTTTTTTTTTTTTTTTTTGAGGAAGTCAGAACTAATGTCTCCAACGCGTCCGTTTTGCAGCACACAGCTTTTCTGTAGTAGCTTTCATAAAGCGTTATGTTTGCTGGTTATGCGCGTCACATTTACGATTAAAAAATCGAGCGGTTATCAGCGTGATTGGGGTGTAATGTCTTTAAGTGACGCCTTCATTTATTTGGCTTCACGCTGTCCGCTGCCAACATTTAAAGACACAGAAGACACACCGGTCTTTCTTCGTCTCCACCTTCGTTACAGTGACGTTACAGTTACAGTGAAGCCAAACGCTACGTTCGCTTCGACATTTAGCTTTCGGTTAACTTTTGTTGCTCTCATTATCTTCGTTTTCTCCGCCTTTCTCTCAGTCATTCCTGTTAAATATTTCTCCATGTTGTCTCTTGAGGGTTTGTTCAGTACACTTAATATAACTTGCTCTGTGATATCTTGTTATGCGCCCCCCCAGGCACCACACTGCGCCCCCCCAGGGGGGCGCGCCCCACTATTTGAGAAGCACTGCTCTATGGGGAACATACCAACATGCACGTCCATTCTATCAGCTTGACCTTCCAAATCGATGGACTTTGTATTTCTATAATTACAGACTGTAGTCCATCTGAGACCCCCATAGAACCACAGTCATGTTTAAAAGGGATGAAAGTTGGCAGTGTGCACTTTGGCGCCCCCATTGTGGATGTAAATCGAATGACAGGATCATAGGCACAAACAAGGTGGAGGCAAACTAGGTTCCCACCCGTACCTCCCTCCGTACGATGCCCCCCTCGTGAGTAACATTGGTAGATGGCGTTGGCTCGGGAGAAGAGCAGCTCGTCTCTCATATGCTGAGGCTTAAGGGGCCGGGGCAGCATTCAGCATGGGGTCACTTAGGGCGCCCATCGGCAGTTAGTAGGGTAAGTGGCGCCAGTTCCATGAAAGAGCGAGTGGTGGACAGGAAGACGTAGAATTGGCGGGCAGTAACATAACCCAGAAGGAACCCAGGCTTGGTTGCTGCGGAACAGCTAGATAGGACTGGAGCCCCCTAATGGCTCAGCATGGTCAGTGCACTCGGTGCACAAAAGTCAAAAGAAGTGGGAGGGTGTGGTAACTCAGTGGTTAGGGTGTTGGGTTATCAACCTGAAGGTTGTGGGTTCATCTCACAGGTCCACTGAAATTACCAATGTGGGCCCTTGGGTAAGACCCATAACCCTCATTGCTCCAGGGATGCTGTGTAATTCCTGCCCCTGTGTTCTGACCCCAACAATGGGACACTTGTAAGTCGCTTGGGAGAAAAGCGTCCGCTAAATTACCTATTGTATCGTAAATGTAGGTCATTGAGCAGCTGCATCGGCTGTGCTGAGACACTAGGGGGAGCCTCTATCCACTGTAGTTGTTTAAATCAATTACCAATTCTTCGCTAAACTGGCGACTTACTGCATGCCGCCCACTTTTCCATTCAATGGGAGGTGCTGTGACTCACGGCGGACACCCAAAGTGGCAGCATGGTTGGCGCTGTCGCTACAACTTGACCAAGAGAGTTAACAATTGGCTTTTGGGAGCTAATTAGCTTCTGGTGTGACCGCAGCTGAACTGCATCGAGCGGACCGCGAGCGTAAAAACAGCGTGTGTAGTGACCCAAAACAAACTGCCACCTGGGAGGAACCCGCCTCAAATGAATTAACAGATGCAGTACCTTTAATCATTTAAAAGGGTAGAGAGTCCTCTCTGGGTCAGGCATCAAGTCAGGCATGAAGTATCTCGGGGTCTTGTTCACGAGTGATGGTAAGATGGAACGTGAGATTGACAGACGGATCGGGGCGGGGTCAGCAGTGATGCGGACCCTATACCGTTCTGTTGTGGTGAAGAAGGAGCTGAGCCACAAGGCAAGGCCCTCGATTTACCAGTCAATCTACGTTCCAACCCTCACCTATGGTAATGAGCTTTGGGTAATGACCGAAAGAATGAGATCGTGAATACAAGCGGCCGAAATGGGTTTTCTCCGCAGGGGGTCCCTTAGAGATGAGGGTGAGAAGCTTGGTCATCAGGGAGAGACTCGGAGTGGAGCTGCTACTCCTCCGCATCGAAAGGAGCCAGTTGAGGTGGTTCGGGCATCTGGTCAGGATGCCTCCTCGGCGCCTCCCTAGGGAGGTGTTCCAGGCAAGTCCAGCTGGAAGGAGACCCCGGGGAAGACCCAGGACACGCTGGAGGGATTATATCTCTCAGCTGGTCTGGGAACGCCTCGGGGTTCCCCCAGTCGAGCTGGTGGAGGTGTCTGGGGTGAGGGAGGTCTGGGTCTCCCTACTTTGGTTGCTGACCCCGCGACCCAAACCCCGGACAAGCAGAAGATAATGGATGGATGGATGGAGAGTACCTTTAATCCCGGTGGTGAACTGAACCTCCGAGCTGGGTCCCAATCCGGCTCCGGTCACCGCCGCGATCTGCAGCACAAGCACAATCACATGGTATGACATCACATGACCTCCACTGTTCCCCTGGACATATATAAGAGACTGGAATGGGGCATGTGGCGGTTCCTTACCCGTATGCTGTAGCTGAAGCCTCCTCGCAGCCCCTCGATGACAGCAGTCATGGTCCGGTTGGGGTTGACGACCACCTGTAAACTCTCGATCTGAAAGTCCAGGAGTCCCTGGCGATAAATGGATGCACGGTAGGCGCTGATATTCCCGTTGGGCTCATCTGGCGGTAGGAACGTCACATAGACGCGGGTAACCTCCTCAGGGACGACGGTCAGGGTCACGTTCTTGGGCGGATCTTTGGGTTCTGATGACATTCAGATAGTTCCACTAAGGGTGGACTCATTTCAATTGTCCCCCTCTCACTTTCTTCTCTAATGGTCCAGAGGACCCCCCCCACAGGACTATATTTGGGTTGTGGATCATTCATGGCGCTGGTAGCATAAACGCGAGAAACGAATGTGGTTCTGCTTACATCCACGAGGTGGTGCAGGAAGGTGCTTTACTAGTGCAAGACACAGCAGAACAACCCAAAGGCTATCTGTAGGGGTTCCGATGCTCAGAGAACAGAGTATGGGGGACTAGTATTTGAAATGGACCACCATCTGTAATTGTAGTACAACAAAGTGCCAAAAGGTGGCAGAAACAATATATCGCGTCCTCACCCCCCTCGAGCGTTCTGACGAGAACGGGCTCAGCAGCGACCCCATCTCGGCGGGCGTCGCTGACGTCTCCGGTGAAGGCCGTCACAGTAACTGAGTATGGCGTGAAGGCGCTCAGGTTGCCAATGATCACCGTCTGGATCTCTCCCGGCCGCCTGACGACGCTCGCGTTGTGCCCTGTAGAGTCCAGCTAACATAAAAACAATACATAATAATAATAATAATAATAATAATAATAATAATAAAAGGGTGACACAGGTGGATGGATGGAAAAACACGGCCAGGTTAAAATGAGGTCCGAACCGCTGGTCGAGGTTGGTCACTCACCGCCACGACGTCGATCAGGTAGGAGGTTGGTCCCGCGATGACCGCGGGATCCTCCCACTTGATTTTCATTCCAGAGGAGGAAGGGAGCACCGAGACGGCGGTGGGCGGGGCATCGGCTTCTGCGGAAAGAAAGGAAAGACCTCAGTGTCGCCGCTGGACCCGGAAGTCCACCTGTGTCCTGTCCGCAGCATCCTGTGACGTA